>QLPF01006705.1:0-14302 GCA_003314045.1 Hygrophorus pudorinus | reverse complement strand
ATGACTTTCTCGACCCGCAGGGAGGGTTCAGGCTTCACCTGTGAGTTTGTTCTTCAGTTATTGTCAAGTGATTGATGTCATCCATGTTTGCATTGTGTTATGGACAGTGAGAACACAGCAGGACAGTGAGCACGCAGTACGGAATGTAGAGCAAGAGGTGGACCCAACAAATGGGTGCACACAAAGCACAAGTCACCAGCAAGGGTAGGGACATGCACAATAATGATCACACAGGAGTACAGGAACACTACAGTCCTATTACAAATGAAAGAGGTCAAGTCGAGACAAACAACACAAATGCCGGACAGTAACTACACAAACACAGACAGTAAACACATAAAACACAAAGAGGGGAGGGTAAATGACAAGAACTAATTACAGACCCAGAGCTGAAGAGGGAGCACCACAGTGTGAAACAAGTACATAGCATGCCAGACTAATATTGGACTCACTGTAACTAAGGCAGTGTGCAGAGGAACAGGTAGTGCATGGGGGAAAGTGTGCAGGGGGGCAGATAGCATGCACAGGGGGAACAGGCAGTGTGCACGTGCGAGGAAACAGGCAGCACACAAGGGGACAGGTAGCATGCAGGGGGACAGACAGTGTGCGGCAGAACAGGCAGTGTGCACAGGGACATGCAGTGCACAGAGGGACTGATAGCACAGAGGGATTGATGGCACAGAGGGATTGACGGCACAGAAGGTGTGAAGGTAACACATAAAGAAATAGAAAGCACAAACTTGAAGAGGGTGAGAACAGACTAGAAAGCACAAAAATGAGTAGAAGTCTTGATGATAACGGACTATAAGCTTACTAGGCTGAAAGAGGAGTGTCGGCACCAGCATGAGACAGGTACAAATAGTGACAAACTTTTTTTAAAAAAAATCAGCACCGCCTTGCCTGACTAATGTTGAACTCACCTTGGTATGCCTCCGAAGAAACTGGCTGTTATCGTACCTCTTGCAAGCCTCTTGGGCCTCAGACCAGACTGCAATGTGTAGCCAGGAGCACCAGACCAAATGAAGACATGATGAAGTTCCACTGTAGTCGCTGTGGAAAAAGCTGCAAAGGTACTAGCTAAAAAGAAAAAGGCTGAAGTGCAACAAGCCAGGATCCTGGCCATATCAGCAAAAGAGAATGAAATGGCAATGGAATATGCATGAGCTGACCTTTAAACAGACAGCCTGCCTGCAAAAACTATCAAAAAGGATGCCAAACTTGAGAGCTGCCGCCATGTCGGAACATCACAAAATTGGAGGGGCCCTGATATATCCAGTTGAAGTTGACCATTGGTCAGCAGACTGTCAGCTGTCTGTAATGCTATAGATGACAATACAACTACATCAGCAATATTTCACTCCATGATATGAGGCCTCAATTATTTCAGAAAATGATCCTTTTTTGACAACCTTGCAGGGGTTTGGGCATGGATTGCAAGTCATCACAATAAAACCTCAATTATTGCAGAAAATAGTCAATTTACCCCCTGTGATGTGTGACCGACAAATTGATTAAAATTCTACAGTATATGCCCAATGCAACTTACATAGTGTGGGTATGAGCAAATATGGCATTGGTGCTGTGTGCTAAGCGACCAATCTCAGTAGTTTCTGCAGTGTCTTGTAGTATGACTTGTAACTTAGAGGATTACTGGATTTCAATTTCTAACTTTGCTTATTTGTACCATTATTGCTAGTATTATTTTGTGGGACTCGGAAATGTTTTCATTTGCAACAACAACTTGGTGTATTGTTATTATTTGCTACACATTGTCTAACATCTCAGAGTCATACACAGTTTTTTAACCAAGAGAATTAAATGTGTTGGTGTGCTAGATGAAAGCTGAAAGTGCACACTAACTTAAGGTAAGGTACACAACCACCCCAATTGCCAGTGGAGGATGTACTACTAGTAACCACTAAACCACTGCTATAACATAGTATAATGAACAATATGATCCACCATGACATGCAAGGTTGCCCAAGATTCTCTTCGACTCACTCTCGGTCCTGTGCCGGAGCTTCATTGTACTCTTCTGACCCTTCAAAATTGACTGCCAGTTGCTTGCGGAGAGAGGTTGTGCCCCAGCCCAAATCTGTTGTAGATGTTTCTGGAACCACATCTCATTTTCTCTTGTCCACCATCCTAAAGAAAATCCACTGGAATTTGACATCCACATACTGTGGAGTGGCCACCACGACAATTTCATCTCCTGTGAATCTCCTGTCCGTACATGTTAACAATGTATATATGAAGGCAGATGAAACATACCTAGCAACACCAGATGAAGACCACAGATGATGTCGAGGTCATCAGGGAGTAGTTCATCATCACACAGCATCTCACCCACAGGACCCTTTAGACACAAGCTGAAGCCGTATTTGGCAGAAGTTGCAGAGAGACCTTCAAGAATGTGTTCATCGCTGACAAATGCCTCTGCCAGCCTCCAAATGATCCCACCCATTTGGCGGGCAACACAGGCCAGGCCTTGTGAGAGAAGGAGTTCTCTGTGCTGCTTGTGCACTGTGTAGTCAGCAGGCGTAAACTTGTAGTCACAATGCTGGAAGGGTATCTCTAACTTCAAGGGAATAAATTGTTGATCTTCTCCTATTATCTGCGCCCTCGCACACCAGTCTCGTGAGAGTGGTTGCAAAGTTCGAAAAGGGATGCCGTTCTCAACAAAGTGCCTGACAATTTCACTTTGTTGACTAGACAGCCGACAAGCATTGAGGGCATTGGTAGCAGTAGTCAAAGCTACTTTCTAGGGAACACCCGGGTTATCAAGGGTCAGGACATATAAGACCAGGGGATCCCGGACTCCTGAGTTCCTGTCCCCCAATTTGCAATCCTCCGACTCATGGAAGCAAGAATCCCACCCCACAGAACAATAAGATGTTGCAACAATGACCCCTAGTTTACCAGTTGCACAGAGGGCCCTGGAGCTAGATTCATGAAGATCCCATAGTCCGGCGTGCAGGCACAAGGGCGCAGCATTTTGTGAATCACTACCAGAGGGTTTTTACAAACAGTGTGAAGAGGTATGACAATCTTCCCATCTTGAGCCAGAGATTCCACGGACCAGACCAATGGATGAGGTGCCCGGATGTGACTCTCGAATCAACTCCGCCAATGGTGTTACAAACTCAATGATAGCATCATCAAGGAGCTGGTGGCCTGTGGGTTCTGTCTCTTTTACACCTAATGGAATCATGACCCTGTTCCATTGCTCCCTCCCACAGTGCAGCAGACCAAGGTTGACAATAGGTGGGATGGAACTGTATTGACTGGACA
Organism: Hygrophorus pudorinus; assembly: GCA_003314045.1. Lineage (NCBI taxonomy): Eukaryota > Fungi > Basidiomycota > Agaricomycetes > Agaricales > Hygrophoraceae > Hygrophorus > Hygrophorus pudorinus. The sequence goes on along the minus strand of QLPF01006705.1, from coordinate 11,011 downwards.
GTATGGCCCAGGGCGGCGGAAGGTCACTATGGCATCGTGAAGGTGAAGATGGTAACACTTGAAATAAATCACCCTGTCTGGGAGGATCAACAGTGACCCAGGGTTGAGCATGGTATTTCTCCTCATAGAACTCATTGTCCTCAATGTCAAACATTTTGGGCATTTTGGGCATCATTGAGCTATGTTCCATCGGGCTTGCATTAAAAGCATCAGCAAAATCCCACTCATTTGATCGGGTGTCATATCGATATTGGGAGCATTCATAGAAGTCAAAAGCTTCTTCTGCTTCCCGCTGAGTGAGACGATGACAAATGAGAACCCCAGCAGAGTTTTTTCGCCATTCAAACCAATTAGAGCATTTTCTAGGATGTTCGCACTCTCAATTTTGCCGCCTTTCACAGTTTCTTTTCGGCCTGCCCACAGCTTGTCTCGCGCCTTGAAAAGTTCGTCCCAAGTCTGACCAGGCTTCTGGAATGACCGTGGACTAGGGGGTGTGCCAGGGCGTGGGAGGGTAGGAGGGCATGGGGTAGGAGGACATGGTGGGGAATAGAGGGCGACTGTGTGTTGGGAGTAATGAGGGAGTGTGTTGATGGGGGTTGGAGGCACCTGCACTAGAGGCAGGACGGGACAGCCCAGCTCATGGTGACGGTATCTGAAAGTTGCTGTGGGGAAGGAGCCATGAATGCTCAGGCCTTCCACCCTCTGATCTTTTGCTCTTCCAGATTGCCCCACAGATACCACACAGGAATGTTGAATTGTATTATGAAGCTTGCGTGAGGTGCTTTGAGCTAGTCGGCCGTGATCGACTTGAGAAACCTGCCAACACAGTCAACACCTTGTGTAAATATTTGCGACAATTGGAATGCTGCAAGCCAGGTCTAATTTATGCCCTGATCTGCCAATATTTTATACCAACACCCTCTGCTACCTCTGCAGTAGTCCATCCTGTGGGCCATATACACCACTGCTGCCATCAGCACAACAAACCAATCACGGCCTGTAGTGAATGACACGGGTAACCCGTGGGTATTTCATGGGTATTTCAATAATCAGATCCTAGAACTTTTTTGCACAATCACAATGCACTAAAAATTATCTGAAACCGTCAAGAAATGGCTGAGATATCCTCATAACAAGTTTTAGCACCTAAGCTTGAAAGCTGATGGCACACCACCCTGAATAATGACAAAAATCCGAGGTTTTTTGAGGTTTTCTGAAAAACCTCGGATTTTTATGATATTCAACTGGTAATCATGATGGTGTACCATCAGTTCTGAAAATTTGATGCTAAAACTTGTTATGACCATATCTCAGCCATTTCTTGACGGTTTCAGATATTTTTTAGTGCATTGTAATTGTGCAAAAAATTTCTAGGGTCTGAATACCCACGGGTTACCCATGTCATTCACTAATCACGGGAGATGATCACTTGTCGACGTGTGAAGTGTTCTTGTTTATGAACATGCATGTAACCAAAAGACGAGGGCAGGGGCGGCAAATACACCATGTAGCCATGCTGGTAGTGGGCCAAGACGCCTAGAGTTTGACTGAGTTCCAACTCCAATTGATACCAGTCCTGTATCTGTGCGGGGGTGAGCTGAAAGCCTTCAGATGTCTGGATGATATCGAAATGGGCCAGACATTGGAATATATAACCTGTGAAAGTTGGGTGCAAGGAGATCATGGTGATGTACATGTAGTCGGGGTCTGTCCACTGTGGAGTCATGAGATCTTGTAACATCTTTGCAGTTTCCCAGTAGTCACAGTCAAGACTGATCTTATAGGAGAGATCGAGAGGAATGTCAACATCTTGTTGGGAGTTGGGGGAAAAGAATCTTCAGTTATCAACAACAATGACACAACCTTGGGCCTAATGGAATCTATTATTTCAGGAAAATGAATAGGAGAAGGAGAAAAGATACATACTGTACTGGATGAACTCAACATGATTCAACAGGTTGGGCTGGGAGGAGCGGAGGGGGGAATATATTTGACGGATTGATCTTATTTCACTGGTCGAATTGAGTGGGTGTTGTTGAATCAAAGTAGTCACAATGCTGAACGAGTGGTTGAAGTTGTGAGGACACAAAATTTGGCCTGATGTGAATTGTCAGCTCAGCCAAGTAGCTACGATAACAGAAGAGAGGCACTTGCCATACTACAGTGATATGTGCCACAATAGGACTACGTGATTGACAGAAATCTCAGGTGCCAAGTTTTTGGTGCTATACCAGTGGTTGGGCCTACACCAGGTTACTGGGTAGGTGAAGAATCCACTGAAGATAGCTTCTCCGAGTCTCGTCCTTTGCTCATGCTGACCTCATTACTTTTCTCCCTCAGGGCTGATGTTTGCACTGATGTTTGTGCTACTGTCTGTTTTTTTTCCTTGCATCATACACTGGGTTCAAGTAAGTATATATTTTCCTCCCTATATGATATCATAGTGTACAACTAACTCCGATGCTACAAAGCCACTGTGTTCGGTAAAAATTATATTAGTAGTGAACAAACTCTTGCAGGGAAAACAAAACAAGTCTCGATTACATTCAAAGTCCATGTCCAGAGATGTGATTAAAATACAGCCAACAAAGTTCTTTACCATACAGCCTGACGTTCAACAGAAATACATCGGGTACTAGTCGAGACAGAAAATGTGGTTGCTGTTACATCCCTACTGGAGTAGGTTTGAAGCCTGTAATTGTAAATCATTAAACACATCACATACCACTATGGCACTCGTGAAGGATAGGAGCGGAGCCTTCAGTAAACCGCTTTCCTCGACCATCTTGCAAATCCTCTTTGATGCAGTCTCCACCTCCTCCAGGGCCTTACAGACCTCTGTGATGTGTACCTCTTCATCTTTGGCTGCCAAAACAGCATGTCGGTAAATTTCTTTGCACTCGTCAAGTTCACGTTTGATGACTTGCACTGAATTATTTGCAAGGTGCAGCATCGCTTCAGCATCAGATTTGCTTCTCAAATAGTAGACCTTTGGAATGGTCTACATAAGATCAGAGACACCAAGTCGAAAAATATTCTGGGCATACCACATTTATTGATTCCAAAGAGCAAGGGAATGACATTAAGGACAGGCCTGATAATTCGGAGGCCATTTCTCATGGTGATGGGGTGTTCGCTGTCGTGGGAAAGTTATCAAGCAAAAGGCCAACTTTATGAACATTGTGTTTCATAGAATCAAGATTGAATTCCCAAATTATTTACTGTTGCTGTTTTGGGGTTATACATGTAAGTGCATGTAAGCCCAATGTCATGTTTCGAAAAGCCTTTCAATTATTTTACTTTCAGTCTGAATGCAGCATGTTAAGAAGCATGCTGGGACTGCTAAGATGTCAGAGGATTGATCAATTATCAATCTGAAGAAGGTTGCCATCACATGCACAAACCACTGTTTTGAGAGCATTAAGATCTTTTAAGAATTGCATTATTCAAATCAGCTACCAGGCCCATAATGTCTGACCCCCATGACAATCATAATAGCGATCACTACCGCGAACCTGCCAATGACTACCTTTCACACCTCTTCGGCCAGGATCCCACCAACACCGAGCAAGTTGTTCAGTTCTATGGAGATGACCACTCTCAGGTCCGTGTTCCTGACAATCAACCTATCCCTCTGCCCATGACCAGGCATCCTATCCCTGCTGCTCCATACAGTGCCCCCAGCACACGATACAATACCAGCGACTCTGTTGGGTGGTATGACATGCGGCGGGAGAATGAAGTTGTGGAACCCATCCCTCAGCCCATGACTGGGCATCCCATCCCCACCGCTCCATAGCGCATGATACGATACCAGTGACTCCATTGGACAGTATGACATGCAGTGGGAGGATGAAGCTGTGGAACCCATCATGTAGGATCTCTTTGGTGCCATGGAGCACACCTTTTGCCACTGAGTCAATCGCAGTCATCCTTACCGCCCTGCCAATCATTGTTCAGAGTCGTTGCTGTTGCAAGACAGAGGTGGAGAAAGGTGAGCAAATGAGTTTAAAAAATGTTAATTATCTCATTGTGCGACAGGCATTTCTGCTTCTGTCCAAACTGCAGACATAACTTGGTAGGATGAAGTTGAAATATTAGATAGAACATGGACACATAGTAATAGGCAAATTGTAACTCGGATGACTCAAAATATTATGCTATGATAACTCAGATGGCAAGCACATTTCAATTTACCTAGTAACCCAGTGTAGGCTGCTTCATGAGTACCCAGTAACCTGATGTACACTAATGATGCAATGAGAAGATTAGATTACAGAGACGTACCTGTGAGATGTCAGGAGTCACAGGATCATTGATGTCAGGGGGCAGTGAGATTACAAGCAGTTGATAAGATGGGGTGCGAGGCTAGGACGATTGCGAGCCGATTGCAGAGAAGATGGCAAGTTGATAGCGCATAGCATGGGTATTGAAAACCCGCCAGGTCATGGGTATGGGTCACGCCGGGTCCGGGTATCAATAACTATTTCCGAACCTGTGCAAAACCCGTACCTGTGGCACGGGTATGGCGGGTATGTGCAGGTATTATACAATAGCATTTTGCAGATATTATCACATTTTTTACATATTTTTTTGTATTTTATTTTGCTCAAAATGATTATTTTTATGGTTTTCTTGAGCTTTTTGTGCTACCTCAACAAACACAAACAACGCCAGCAACCCAACCACAACCGCTCGACATTCAACAAAGTCAAGCAGAAGGAAAGCAAGGGTAAGTAAAACAGTTATTATATTGACTAAATTATCTTTTCAGAGGTGTTCTGGGTGCACCAGTACCCACACCCAGACCATCTCACTGGCACCACCACCCAATGTGAACACGTCACCCGGGCCACGTCACCACCACCACCCAACAACCAATGACGCCAACACGTCACCACCCACACCCAGGCCATGTCAATGGCGTCACCGCCCAATGTGAACACGCCCAATGCGAACACATCGCCCAGGCCACATCACCACCACAACCCGACAACCAACGACACAAATGTGTCACCCAGGCCATGTCACCTGAGAAAAGGTCTCAGGGAGCAGGGAATGGGTGAGTGGGCAAGCGAGCAGGCGAGTGCGCGCTCGCCCGCTCAGTATTTTATATTATCATGTATATATTATTACATGTACCAATCACAAGAGACCTGCCACAGGCATGTGGCAGGTACATGTAGTACTACAGTAGTACCCGCCCAGACCCGTACCCGGACCCGCATAATACCTGGACCCGCCATGTGGGTACGGGTTTTGACAGGTATGGGTACAGGTAGCTGAAGAAACCCGCGGTAAACCCATGCTATACCTACAAATTGATGATGATAATGAGCACATTGCAGCCTACCCAGTATCCCGGTGTAGGCCACTTCAACAGGGGTACCTAAAAAGGTCTGGTGTACACCGTGATGATGCAACTAAATGATTTAGCTGTCATAAACTTGATATATACATTCTATATTAGATCACAATTGAAACACACCTGTGAGATGTCAGGAGTCATAGGATCATTGATGTGGAAGCGAGATTACAAGCCGTTGAGAAGATAGGAGGTGAGAAGAGAAGATGGCGAGTTGACAGTGATGGCAAGCACATCACAGCCTACCCAGTAACCTAGGCCATCATGACTCAGAGTTGATTGTGAAATTGACATGTCATGCAAGGCTATGGTATTGCGAGCACATTGGCCTACCCAGTAACCCGGTGTAGGCCATGAGTGCATGGTACTAGTAGTACTTGTCATGGTATTACTTGTCACGGTAAACACAGCCTTCAAGCTTCCAAGTTTAGACTCGGAGTCAGACATGCAAAAACATGCTGAGTTTCAAACATCGCTGAAGTAGTTCAAGTTATTCAAGTCAACTGCTCATGCTGGAATTGTCACCGAGTTATGGGGGCAATTACTAGCTCAACAGATTCTCACCGAGCTTCCAGTACTTCACTATTCACTTGTTGCAATCAACTCTACACATCTCCGATTTGTGGCCGACCTTTCCAGGCAAGTATTAATCCTACCGCCCGTTAACAACCTCCATAAACTAATCCACTCCATCAGCCCTCGTAATCCAGCTACCTGACTATGTTGTCATTGAGTTATCGAGTCCACTAGGGGAGCACTGGAATTGTCACCAAGTTATCGGGGCAACTACTAGCCCAACTGATTCTCACCATGCCTTCAGGCTCCATGTTGCAACTAGTAATGCCAAAGTTCAGTTTGAACTGGAGCCAAATCCAGTTTGAACCTGAACCGGACCGGAAGTTTGGTTCAGGTTTGGGGTTCGGGCAATCCCAGGTTACCTGAACCCGGTTTGAACCTGAACCTAAAGCCAATTTTGGGTGACTTTTTTGGACCTAAAAATGATTCTTGACCCCAAAGATTGTGATCTTTGGGTGTAAGGAATCTATGATTCCTTGTTTCACTTTCTTTTATTTCAATTTATCTTTATTATTCTTATTATCATTATTTACTATGGACATGTGTGCCACAATATACACACATACAAACAAGCCTTATTATGCCGTCCATGTCGCACACTCTTGATATACATAACTACAACCACCTCATAAACAGCATATACATTCATTACCCCAAATAACATTGATTTGGATCTGTGAATAGTGCACCGTGAGTCTTAAGTTGTTATCCTATCAATTACACTTGTTATAGGGCCTTAAGAAGCCCTATACAAGTTTATACTTTTTTTCACAGCCAAACAACCTCTAAAAAAGGTTTTGAATTGACTGTAACTCAATCATAAGCCTCCTATGAGGTTAGATACATTGATTGCCCTATGTAGTCTTAAGCCATACGCCGATTAGAACCTAGACTACAAAATAAACACCCTAAAGGGATTTTTATCAAACATACACGAAAAAAGAGCCCTAATGGCTTGAGTGCTACTCTTGCCGTATATTACAGATACCGAACATTGAGTTTGCATCGGCTCACGATTGTGAATTGAAGAGCATATTGTAATAGCATCCTGAGAAAAGAGGAGCAATCCCCCGTAGATAGGCAGACACCAGCTCCCTGGTCACAACACTCGGAAAGCACAAGAGCACCCCCTATACCATTGGTATACAACTCACCCACGCATAGAAAAACACCTTCAATAGGTGGTGGATCAGCAACCAGTATGGTTGCCAATCAGACCGAGAGTTTAATAGACCTGATAGACATTCCGGTTAAAAGCTGAACAAATAGACAGTTTGACCGGTTAGAGTCAAAAGTCCATGCAGACATGGAACAGCACCAAGCTGCAAGAAAGAAGGGCAAATCCACATTACAAGCATGTATAGATGAGCTGGAAGCTCTAGATGACCATAGAGAGGCCCAATACAACAGTTATCTAACTGAACTACATCAGATAAAATCTGATTACACTTTGGAAGAGCATTGGAATACCAGCAGCCAGCCAGCCTCACCAGCTAAGCCAGCTGTAACCACTATAGTGCCGATTGGCCCATACATAAGCCCTCTGACTACAGGGGAATACATGCATACCTCTGATGTGTCTCAACCTGTTAGTCTGCAGGAAATAACCACTGAGGCTGCTAAGCAGTCCGAAGTTAATTCCAGCAATGGAATATTGTATAGGCCAGTAGCCAATATGAATGAATTACAACAAGAAGCTATTTCAGCTTTAAACATAGAATGTAAAATATTTGCAAAGAGTGAATCAATAATGACTGGTCAATTAGACCAGCAAACTCGCTGACAGCAGGAAGAATCAGTAGAAGACTACCATAGACAGATAAGTGAAATCACTCGACAATCTATCTATGATGAGATGGCTATGGCCAATAAACAGTCTACAGCTGAAACTACTAAACATAGATGGCAAGCTTCACAGCAGAAGCCATTACTGCTTAATGTGTCTATGTTAATAACCGGACAATGTGCCTGCATCCATGAGCACAAGCCATGCTAATATTCCCCATAACAGGGTATCACAGAATAGTCCCAACCAAGTATTTCTGCAAAGTCAAGGACCTCGTAAATTGTTGGTGACATTTGTTACCAATTTGGTAGATACCACAGCTGGTATAAGCACACAAGGGCTTAACCATAATGCTAAACCAAGCACATCTGTTGTTAACACAACATCGGAGTGAGTAATCACTATGATACATGCCACATACAATGAACCTCCTTGCTTGGTACAAGTGAGCAAGATAGGTTTAAAGCTATCATTGCCCTCTTATAAGGGCGAGACAACTCAAGCCGAGTTCGAAAAATACCTCGTGGCCCTACTAAGGCACTTCAAGATATACCAACTGCTAACTGCAGATACCGACCAATTCAGGGTAAACCTGCTTGGTACTACCCTCACGGGTGCGGCAATAGAATGGTTTGAACAAACTATTGATACCAATGATGTTGATGCTGACATATGGACGTTTGACAATGTAGTACAAGTGTTAAAGGAACACTTTGTTCATCAATCCTCTAGCTAGGATGCAGCAGACAAGTTTGATGCATTAATGCAGAACAAGTCTACTGTAATAAAATTCTACAATTCTTTACGAGCATTTGCTCAATGCATGGTAGAATTACCAGATAAATATCATATTAGAAGGTGATTCCTAGTCGGTCTAAATGACCATATATCCAACAGGATATTAGAAAACGGCTATACGGCCGAACAATCCACTATAGATGACCTATTAAGGGTCGCACAGCAGATAGAGGAAGCTTGGTCTTATGCAAGCTGAGGAAAATCAAGTGCAAGCTCAACTAATCTGAGCAAGCCCTTGACAAATAGCAGTAACCTTACAACTACCATAGCTAAATATCAGCCTCAGAAGCTGTCATATAAATCCAATGGCTTTATGAAGAAGCCGAATAGTCAGCCCTTCATCAACAAAATCACTAATGGTTCAGCACCATTTAGCAAAGGACCTAATTGGTCTAATCAACAGCATACAGCTGCATCTGGGAACACCCAGGCTCCGTCCGCGAAGCCTAAATTGACTGACAAGTCAAATTTGAGGTGTTACCGTTGTAACGGTCTGGGACACATAGTCCCCAACTGCCCTCACCTGGCACAGCCTAGAGCAGTAGTAGCTCAAATCATTGAGAACAATGATGAAGAAGACCCAACATTGAGTAACTCGCTTGAAGGCAAACAGTACAACCCCGAGTTGTACTCAGAAGAGGACATGGAAGTCCACGAGATCGATCCTGACCAGTTGAATGGTCATGAACATGCTGAAAACATGGAAAACTATGCAGGTGATAGCTCCGATGGATATAGTCCAAATAACATGGGCTATCAACCTGACGAAGAGGAACAACACATATCCTCATACATATCAGTGGTAATACCACTTGAACCTCAATATGAGGCACATGCACATGTAGCAACTATGCTGTCTGATGCACCTCTGACAGTGTATAGGATGCGAGCATTGCGCAAATCGTTCCCTGGCGAACAACTAGAAAGAAACTTTGAAAAACTGCTCTCACTCAGCGGATATATTTATATCAATGGATATAAAGTGCATGTCCTGATAGACGCCAGCTGTACCACTGACATGGTATCCCCGGATTATCTCACTGCTATGGGTGAAATACTATTCAAGCTGGAAAACCCAGTAGGGCTGCAAATGGCAACCTGAGGCAGTCACTCTTGCATTAACAACGGCTATAGAGCCAAGCTAGAAATAGGCAACTTCAATTAGAGATTGGCAGAGGTAAGGGTAACCCTGGGGGTATCAGTGAAGGGTAGGGGAGGGTAGGGGTAAGGGTACTGTTTTCTCTACCCTCAACTTACCCTTACCCTTTCTAGGGGTACAAGGGTTTGGGAGGGTATGGCAAGGTAGTCAGCCAATATTAGCTGTCTCTCGGTGCAGTCCACTAGGGCTCTTATGTGTGTGGGAGAATGGAGTTTACTGGGTTATGTGAAGGGTAGTGACATTAAAGCTATAACTGTTCTTCCTGAGGTTGAAAGATCTGAAGAGGAGCTTGCAGAGAACTAGGACAGGATAATGAAAGAATAGTAATATATTTTGTGTAGAGGTTGATATAAAAGAAACCCCTGAGCTAAAGGCTAAGGGTATTTCATACTCCTGATTTAACCCCAAGGGTATTTCATACCCCTCATACCCCTCATACCCTTGGATACCCCTACCCCTACTCTTCAAAAACCTTTACCCCTCAGGAGGGTAGGGGTATTCAAGGGTAGGGGTATTCAAGGGTAGGGGTAGGGGTATGACCTGAACTACCCTGGGGTTACCCCCGCCAATCCCTAACTTCAATGCCAAACACTATGTAGACATAGTGAACCTAGACCAGTATGATATCATACTGGGTTCAGAATTTACGTGCAAGCATAAGGTTGTGCTCGACTTCAGAGAAGAAAAACGTGCAGAGTTTATAATTAATGGCAAACACCATGTCGAGCATACAGGCAACTTTGGTTCCCCAAAAGGGGGGAAGAATCTAATACAGCTATATTAACCACCAATGGTTGACATGAAAGTTGAAGCTAATATGGCTTCTACGATAAAAAGAACTGTCAACATGGTCATAACCCAAAAGGTTATAAAAAATAATATTGTCGGCAAAGGCAAAGAGAAAGAAACAGTTATAAACAAACTGCAGGCTAACTTGGCAATGCCAATAAAAATGGCTAAGCTACCTACAGCTACGCTGGCAAAACTTCACCACAATGCAGTAGCAAGATCTAGCAAGGATCCAAAGCTGAAGTGACTTGAAGATCACAATAAACCTACCAGCAGACAGCCGTTAATAGACACAAAAACTCATGCAAAACTGATCCAAGATTGGACAGAGTGTATAAAAGACCTAACGGTCCCAGTACCTCTAGAAATGCCTCCTATATGGGAAATTTGATTGATGAAAGCTATAAGCCTTCCTACCACATGCCAAGATGTCCGGATGTACTCTGTCCCAAGCTAGTTGAGAAAGTAGCCCGGTACAAAAAGGCAGGATGGTGGAAGCGAACCACTACAGATAGTGCAGCACCACTATTATACGTCT
>QLPF01006696.1:0-18395 GCA_003314045.1 Hygrophorus pudorinus | reverse complement strand
AGTAAGACTGGCGTCGGACTTTGCGAGTTTTAAAAACCGCGGCACGAGAATTGCCTATTTTGGTATTTGTTTCAAACCTTACTTCTACGAACCGTGGAAACGTTTTTCAGCATAAGAGGATTATTATTGTACTTTATGCCGCTCATTGAACTTGTCTGCATCCCATGTCCATGACCGATCTAGCACAGGATCCGTCCCCGCAACCTGACAGTTTACCTCTTCGGCCTCGTCCGTCTGGACCAATTGGATCCCTCAGACAACCAGAACTCTTTTGGTGCGGGCATCAGAAGTGGCTTGAGGAACGCGGTTTGAGGCTTCGCCCCCGATATTTACCTGGCTGGGTACCCTCCTGGGAGGGGACCAATAAGCTTTGGAACGAATGCGAGGATGGCAGGTTCGCACTTGTACGTTCGCGTTATCGGGTCTTGTGTTTTTAATCTTGACCGCCTGCTGCAGCCCTCCCATATGTTGGATGCTACACGTATTATGGATGGAAGGTTTGTAATGATGAAGTGGATTAGAAAATCCAAACATCCGTACGAGGCGGATATAGGCACTCTCTTCTCATCATCGGCCCTCTCGGCTGACCGTCATAACCACTGTGTCCCTATTTATGACATTCTTCAAGTACCCGATGAAGAAGACAAGGTCATTCTCGTTATGCCATTGCTGCGGAAGTACAATAATCCTCGATTTGACACTATTGGTGAAGCTGTGGAATTTTTCAGACAGATATTCGAGGTAGGAAGCTTAGTTTACGTGTAATATCATTTCCGACACGATGCTTGCCTTCCTAGGGCTTGCAATTTATGCATAAGCACCAAGTTGCGCATCGGTGAGCTACCACTGCTTTCTACATATCCGGTTTTCCTTTGCAGTCTTGACTCCTTATCTTAGTGACTGTATGGACCTGAACACCATGATGGATCCAACACCACTATACCCTGAATCGTACCACCCTTGCGAGACCGACATGAAGCGTGATATGAGCGGCAAGGCGAAACATTTCACTCGTACCCAGCGACCTGTCAAATACTACCTCACCGACTTTGGCATCTCGCGGCAATACACTCCCGAAAATACTTCTCCTCTCGAGGATCCAATCTGGGGTGGTGACAAAACTGTGCCTGAATTTCTCAAGTCCGATGAACCCCGCAATCCATTCCCCACAGACGTCTACTATATAGGTAATTTAATCAGGGAGGACTTCATGACAGTGCGTATTCGTAGCAAATATTCGAAGTACTCAAAATCTGACGATAGATACATTTATAGGGATCGGAGTTTACTCCGGGGATGTATGGTTTTGAGTTCATGGAAGGCCTCGTGGCCGATATGGTCCAAGACGATCCAGCAAAACGTCCTACGATGGACGAAGTTGTCGCCCGATTTGAGGTCATTCGCAATGGACTGAGCAGCTGGAAACTTCGTTCCCGCGTTGTCAAAAGGAATGACAATCCGGTATTGGGCTTCTTTCGTGGTATCGCACATTGGAGTAGACGAATTGGATTCATTTTGCGACGTGTTCCTCCGATACCCACTGCTTAATCTCAATTGTCTATATTTTATTACTATAATTTTACCCCTATATCTCAATACTTCTGTGCAGTCGCGTTTGTATTATAGAGGAATATCAATGCATCACAAACACTGAATTATTATATATTGCATAGCGATAGCAGAGTACATGCGGAGATAGCTGACATACACGAAGGGAAGCACAAGTCCAGCAACTGTGTTGCCTGACAATTGTTTTTATGACACGTCCATTTCGAACCATTCCCACAAGTGCAGATGGGTCACGTCATCGTGAACGCATAAGGTATTAATTACACTGTGAATGAATAAGAATACCATACATGACAGCAGACGCTTCCGCACTCACGCAAATATATTCTACGGCCTCTCCGCATCCATGAAGCGCTGAAGCTGCGCTCGTACGTCGGAAATCTTTGGTCGCATCTCGGGATCAAGTGACCAACACTCATTCATATATTCCCAATGCGCCTCGCATATCGCAGCGCATGTGGGCCGACCACACGGTTGCCGCTCGGTACAGTCGGGTCGTGACGGAAGTGACCCGTCCTTGATCTCGAAGAGGACTTGTAAGTCGTTTCCGATATTATGAAATGGCATATGGCCCCCAAGTACCTAAAGAAAGGTGAGTCGATGGTGCATTACGAAAAGTGTAAAGACTTGCTTCCATCATCAACCCGCCAAAAGAATAGATGTCTGTCTCACGACATACTTGCACCGTGACTCGCGGCTCTTTCTCGAACGCAAACAGTTCAGGCGCCATCCATCGTATTGACCCAGCAAACGTGGACGTTGCGGTGTTGGGATCTGTTAGGGCCCCCTCAAGCAAACGGGAAAGCCCGAAGTCGGCCAAACAGGCAGTTCCATGCTCGTCAACCAGTACATTAGCCTAACTCGGGTCATTAGTAATGCGCTGATGGGGGAGATAAGTACCCACAGCTTTCAGATCAGCATGAACGACGGCAGGGTCGTTGCTGTGCACTATAAACCAAGTATTTCGAAGGAAGATATCCATCAGTGTGAGGGGTACTCACGATATTGTAACCCACACGCTGCTTGCGACAACTAATGAGGCGTAAGTCTCAAGTGTAGACGAGCACTGTATGAAAACGTACCAGCGATAGCCTGTCCAAAATCGTGACATTGGGTGAGCGGTCGGCCAGATATTTCCCCGCATGACCGTTCACCATCCACGGGGATACAATACCGGGAAACCGGCCAGGAGCATTGCAAATTCCATGGAATTTTAGAACGTTAGGATGTTGTACAAGTTGCCATATTCGCAACTCGCGAAACAGATGCTGCGTACGATGTTTAAGAATCATAAGGTGACAAATGTATGGATTGAGCACCTTCACTATCTTTTGATAACCCTCAGCCATGATGTCTTTGCTGCAACGCATCACTTTTACTCCCACCTATAGATAGTTATAGACGAATGGACCAGGGGAAGGCAGGTTACGAACTTTGTGTGATTTCCAGTCACACATCCACACATCCGCGAACCCTCCTCCGGCAGCAGGGGCGACCTGAAGCTGAGACTGCTCTATCGGAACAATCACAACACCTCCTATGAAAATGTCTTCGCTAAGCATTGCCCCTTCAAATCAGATATGATGAGCAAAATTTCGAGAGCCATCTAGGGATTCTCACTGGACGAGGCGCTGAGAGTGTTCCCATCGAGGAAAAATGTATTGGGGTAATCTATGGGAGTGTGCGTAAGGTCGCTATCATTCGAATCAGACGCCGTGGCTGAATCTGGGGAAGGGTAGCTATGTAGCCGATCCTTTGATTGGGTGTTCACCCCGGGCTCTTGAATGTAATCAGTTTGGGGACTACAAGTCGCTTTAACTATGCACAAACCGTGCATTGTCTCCAGGCCACGCCTCTTGGCCATCTTACTCGAGTTCTGAGAATGGCGCGACAAGTGTCAGAGCTTCCGCATAACACAACCGTGACAGAGCTGCCCTCACCATAGCATCGTACAACAGTAATTTAGCGCTCTTGGCGAATTTCTGAGCATCACGCCTAATTGTCGGACTCAACGACTTCGGAAAACGAGTTTTTGGTAAGAGGTTGTTGTAAGTTACGTCTAGACTGAACAAACAACCTGTCAGCATTCGCATCGAAGGCACGTTACTATGGAGTAAATTACCCATCATACTCGCGGGTCAACCTGTGCCGCTCTTCTCGATCTAAATCGTGTTTTGCCTCAACGAGGATATCTAGAGATCGGTCCAAGCAACTCGATCCTGATTTCAGTTGTGCGGATGCACTATACTTTGTTAAAAAGGAGCCTGAAGAGGACGGTATTATCTCTGTACTCGAATCAGCGCTCATGCTTTGGGGAGTAGACTAGCAACGGTTGAACGGGTGAGCAGACTGAGGAGGGCGTATTCAGGATCACAATCCCTGTGTTTATCTCATGATGCTGTAAGTATACTGCATGCATGTTTTATTCAAGTTACGCCCACCAAGTTGCCTGGTTACCACGTCACCGCTGGACAAAAGACTGTCCATAAATGTGACGGTGCAAGTTGTATACGCACTTACATAGCTGCAACACAATACAGTACTCTCTCCCGTCTATCGCGGTCTTTATTTATTATTTATCCATGCAATTATCACACAAATAAATATATACAGGCCTGGCGGTAAAGCGTGACGTAACATCGGCAGCGTAATGAGACGCCCGCTGGGGTCTTACATTCCAGCGGCGATTGTTCTTGATCTCTTCCATCAAAGGGTGTTTTTCATCTCTGTCCCAGAGCATGCAGGACGAAGGTCCGCGCTCAAAGACGGGAGGAGACCAATCTGCAAGCTGGGGGCCACAGGGCACACTCCATGTCGACGAACTTTTCTGGCGCGATCACCAAAAATGGCTGGAAGGATGTGGTTATATGCTTCGCCCTCGTTATATTCCTGGCTGGATCCCGTCTTGGGCCGGAACAACGAAAGACTGGCTTCACTGCGAAGATGCAAAAGGTGCACGTGTAGGTTGTCTTGCCGGGGTCATATGTTTCTTTGCCTTTCTCAATAATAATATACTCTCTAGCTAAGCCATATGTTGGATGCTACGCGTATCTCAGATGGCACCTTTGTTATGTTGAAAATCGTGAAGAAGTCGGACCATCCTTACGAAGCGGACATTGGCACTTTCTTCTCCACAGAACCTCTGGCATCTCATCCTTCCAATCACTGTGTACCAATTCATGACGTCCTCCAGGTCCCAGATGATGGGGATGCTACTATTCTTGTCATGCCGCTACTGCGAAGATATGATGATCCCCGCTTTGACACGTTCGGAGAGGTTATTGCATTCTTCAAACAAATATTCGAGGTAAATATATCGTTCTTTATGCCTGTGATCGATGATCAGACAACGCCGTAGGGCTTGCAATTCATGCATCAAAATCACGTCGCCCATCGGTATGTAATGTTCTTTTTCGTAAAATTCCTAAATAATAATCTTGTCTAGCGACTGCATGGATTTGAACATCATGATGGATGCGACGCCCCTCTATCCAGAGCCTTATCACCCATCTGATATCGATGAAAGGCGCGACTACAGTGGCAGGGCGAAACGCTACACTCGCACTCAGTATCCGGTCAAGTACTTTCTCACCGACTTTGGCATTTCCCGCCAATATAGACCCGAAGACGGTGCTCCCCTCGAGGAGCAAATCCTGGGCGGTGATGATACAGTGCCCGAATTTCACGAATCGATGGAACCCTGCAACCCGTTCCCCACCGACATATATTACTTAGGGAATATGATCAGGAAAAACTTTTTAAAAGTGCGTTGGATGAAGCTCTAAAAAACAATTCGGTAACCATTGCCATTGTCCACTCAAAAATCTCAGGGAAATCAGTTTACAAGCCGTAAGCTGGGTTTCGAGTTTATGAAAGACCTCGTGGCCGACATGGTCCAAGACGACCCGGTCAAGCGTCCTACAATGGATGAAGTGGTCGTTCGCTTCGAGACTATCTGCAGCGGGTTGACTCCTTGGAAACTTCGCTCTCGGGTCATTAAAGAGAGCGATAGTGTTGTTGGCGGGATTTTCCGCGGTATTGCACACTGGACAAGACGGGTTCGACATGTTGTCACACGTGTTCCCCCGATACCATTCCCATGACATAGTCGTCCGCTATCTTCTTTGCTGCTGATGATACGTTGAGCTTTGTTGAAATGCTATCGTTGACTGCTTTCGAACTGCATAGTACAATCTAGATTCATTATAAATATTCCTCAGGCCTCAGGCCTCGGTAGTATATGCAATATCCAGGTCCTGACATCGCGAACCCTTGTAAAGTCGCCCTTGTTGGCAAATGATGGATCATTGCTACTAGATCTTACTCGAATTCTGGAAATGTTAAGGTATCAGAACTTCAGCACGAATTCAGGTAACCAGCTTCTCACCATGACATTGTATATCACATGAGTGTCGTCCCATAACTCCGCAGGAAAAAAAAAAAGACGCGAGTTTCTGGTCGACTACGCCCTTTTGCGTTTCGGATGTCGAGACATCATCGTGGATGGGGACGTGGGAAGGTAGTGTGGTGGTGGTGTGTGTGCGTGTTGGTTAAACGTTAAACTGCTTTCAAATTTGGTGATTTCGGTGTGCTGCATACTACAATTAGAATTATTTCATATTCGGAGTGATACAAGCCACGCGGCGCAGTGAGATCGAGGAGTTGCTAATTACGCTGTGAATCAATAAGAATGCCATACATGACAGTAGACGCTTCCAGGTTCACGCAAATATACTTCTACGGCCTCTCCGCATCCATGAAGCGCTGAAGCTGCGCTCGTACATCGGAAATCTTCGGTCGCATCTCGGGATCGACTGACCAACACTCCTTCATATATTCCCAATGCTCCTGGTATATCGCAGTGCATGTGGGCCGACCACACGACTGCTGCTCGGTACAGTTGGGTCGCGACGGAAGTGATCCTTTCATGATCTCCATGAGGACCTGTGCGTCGTTTCTGATATTATGATATGGCATATGGCCACTAAGTACCTAATGAACGGTAAGTCGATGGTGCGCTGCAAATAGTGTAAAGACTTGCTTCCATCATCAACCCGCCGAAAGAATAGATGTCTGTCTCACGAGATACTTGCACTCGCGGCTCTTTCTCGAACGCAAACAGTTCAGGCGCCATCCATCGTATTGATCCAGCAAACGTGGACGTTGCAGAGCCGGGATCTGTCAGGGCCCCCTCAAGCAAACGGGAAAGCCCGAAGTCGGCCAAACAGGCAGTTCCTTGTTTGTCAACCAGTACATTAGCCTAACTCAGGTCATTAGTAAATGCACCGATGGGGGAGATAAGCACCCACAGCTTTCAGATCAGCATGAACAACGGTAGGATCTTTGTCGTGCACTACAAATAAAATTATTTCGAAGGAAAATATCCTTCAAGTGTGAAAGGTGCTCACGATATTGTAACCCGCACGCTGCTTCCGATAACTACTGAAGTATAAGTCCTACGCGTAAAAATTACCGCATGAAGCCTTACGAGTGACAGCCTGTCCAAAATCGTGACATTGGGTGAGCGGTTGGACAGATATTTCCCAATATGACCGTTCGCCATCCACGGGGATACAATACCTGGAAACGGACCAAAGGCGTCGCAAACCCCATAGAGTTGTAGAACGTTAGGATGACGCAGGATTTGCCATATTGCCAATTCGCGAAACAGGTGCTGTGAACGATTAGCCGTTATAGGGGTCACGAATAGAGGAATCGAGTACCTTTATTATCTTGTCATAACTCCCCAAAACAGTGTTGTTTCTACATAGCATGACCTTTACTCCCACCTGGCAGTTCTTATGAGACGCGCTGACCAAGAGAAGGAATGGTGCGAACTTTTTGAGGTTTGCCATTATCTAGCCAGTAACACATCCATACATCAGCGAAACCTCCTCGAGCGACAGCGGGGACTTGCAGTTGATGCTTCTCTATTGGGATTATTGCAATATCTTTGGAGAGAACTTCCTGGCTAAATAGTGCGTCTGTCGACATGACGCCAAGTAAGAATCATGCAAGAATCTTCAGGACAATTTGTACACTCTTACTCGGAGAGGTACTACTGCCGTTCCATGTCTTGAGGGAAGAGGCTCCTGGAGAACCTGTGGAAGGACTCGTGATTTCCCCATTTAAAATAGATGGTGTGACCGAGTCTGGGGAACGGAGACCGTTTGACAAGTTATTGATTTTGGTGGGCTTTTCCGCTTGAACAATACGTTTAGGGTCACGAATAAGCTCATAGGAAGTGTAACATACGTAGGTTCACGGAGTGTAGCCGCTTGGCTATCTGACTTGAATTCTGGGATATGATATGAAGGCATCAGAGTTTCAATATTGAATCAGGTTGCTGGGCTTCTCACCAGGGCATCGTACATCAAATCCTTAGCTCCCTTGGCAAATTTTTTAGCCTCCCGCCTGACTCCCGATTTCATGGATTGGGGAAAGCGTAGTTTTGGTAAAAGCGCAGTGAAAGATTCGTCCAAGCTGAGGAACCCGCATGATACATGTCACCGTGCAAAAAATCTGAACACGAAAGAATACTCACTCATCCCATGTAGAAGTCAACCTTTTTCGTTCCTTCCTATCCATGACTGGCTTCGCATCTCTCAAGATGTCTAGCGACTTGTCCATACAGATCAGTCCGGTCTGCACTTCGGCGGGTACTGTGAGCTTCGTCAAAAAAGAATTGGATAGTCTTTGCGTCATTTTGCTCTGTTATCGGTGAAGGATGAATTTGTTGAATGGAATATGTTTGTTCAAAAGAAACCGGTGATTTTGCAAGATTCAGACACCAACCGCACGGCTGGTTACCTGCTTCCTACTATACATAAGAAATTGGTAGCCGATGTACACGGATGGGGCTTGTCTATTGTACTCTGACTCGGAGTTCAAATAGGGCACTTCAAGGACAGTACAAGTTATACAGGGACCAGAGCGTGCAAGTCCCTGAGGGGGATCACCCTGCTAACCGATCTGAAAAGCGGGGTCCACGAACCGCGGTCAATGATGGTGAAGTCCTTTCAAAGTTGGCACGATCGTCAAAAGTGGCTCGACGGTTGTGGTTACCCGCTTCGTCCGAGTCCTCGTTATACTCCTAACTGATCTAATCTTGGCTGGGAACGAAGAAAGACTGAATGCGAAGACTCTGCGGGTGGGTTTGTAGTCATAATGCATCTCTGAAGCTGATATGGGTATATTTCCAGTCAAGTCATCTGTTAGATGCTACATATGTTATGCTGAGGAGTTTCGGAAACCAATTTACGACGTCCTTCACGTTCCAGATGACGACAACTTTATCATTCTTGTCATGCTGCTCCTGCGGAAATATGACGATCCCCGATTTGATACGTTCGGAGAAGTTGTCTCCTTTTTCACACAAATATTCGAGGTAAATAAACCAGTCTTTGCTGCCATTTTCCTTCATGGCCGAACAATTTGCGTTATGTTGTTTTGGGGCTTGCAATTTATGTACCAACATCACGCCGCCGCATCGGTATGTAAGTTTCCCTTCCATGTCGTGAATTGTCTGAATCCTTTTACTCATGAAGGAACTGGTGGCCGACATGGTTCAAGACGACCCAACGAAGCGTTCTAATATGGATGAGGTGGTTGCCCACTTCGAGACCATCCGCCCAGGTTTGACTCCTCGGAAACTTCGCTCTCGGGTCATGGAAGAGAGAGATAGTGCTGTCAGCGGGGTTTTCCGCGCTATTGCACACTGGACCCGACGGATAAAATTCGTTGTGACAGCCCATACCGTGATATTTATCATGGGCGATACTGTACCTCGATTTTGTAGAGACGCTATCAGTTGGCTGCTTTCGAACTTGCTGTGCTGCATACTACAAGGTTGACTTCACATTTACGATAAGGTGATGTTTATCGTCGACGGATGAGGGCGATCAAAACAAATTGGTGGAAAGATGTTCCATGCTGTCCGCGCAAGAACTGAAGCCACTGGCTCAGGCTCATGACCGCCTATTACGCTGATGGCAAACGATAGCTCGTCTCTCATACTGCTTTCAAATTTGCTGCATAGGATTATTCATATTCGGTGTGATACAAGCATGCGGCGTGGTGATCCCGAGGAGTTGCTCCCCCGAACTGAGCAATGATACGAGAGACGACATGAGACTGATTATATGTTGAGCTTTGTGCGTCTCCAATGGCGACGTTTTGCGTTGTACTACGGAGCACAGTCAAGCCACATATACACCGGTCGATGACGATACTGCGCACCTGGATCTTTGTGTCTGTTTTTAGGCGGAACCATTGGGGGATGGGCCTATGGAAAGTATAAGTCCCTGTCTGCATGTACGTGAATAATACGAGACTCACCGGTTCTGGCGTCCGGCCTTTGCGAGAATACGCTTTGTTCTGAAAGTCTTTTGGGAAGGCTGTAAAATGAATAAGTAGTACTCTGAACATCGCGCACACAAAGGCTGCTCACCATCGTCGGCGGTCCTGGTGATCTGTCGGTGCGTGGTAAAATAAATTCTGGCGTGTGGCGCGAGTCTGTACAGTTGATGACAAATCAGTCGTATTGAGATTTTGGATCATGTGACCTCAATGCACTGGAATTTCGTAGTCCCATATCTTTTGTTCGCGGTCACTGCACTCGCCGCGGACGCCCCAACAGAACTGCAGATAGAAACGACCTACATACCAAGCGATTGCCCTGCACAAGCACAGGCAGGGGATTCCGTCCGAGTGCACTACGTGAGTATAACGTTCACCGGGGATGTAACGATAATCAAACCGAATGCACCTCCAGACTGGAACACTGTTCGCCAATGGAAAGAAATTTGACTCGAGCCACGACCGTGGCACACCATTTCCTCTTACCCGTGAGCCTGACAACTCGTCCGTAACCGCAACTGTTACTGACTCAATGTGCCAAGTCGGGGTGGGGCAGGTGATCAAGGGCTGGGACGAAGGGCTTCAAGGCATGTGTCTCAACGAGAAACGCACTCTCACAATTCCCTCGCATAAAGCCTACGGTCTGTCTACCCCTTTCTAACTGTCGTCTGTACATTCAAGTTGGGCGTGAACTAGGCTCCCGGGGTTTCGGGACTATCATTCCTGCGGACTCAGCCCTTGTGTTTGACGTTGAGCTTGTTGGCCTGGATACCAAACCTTCCCGCGAGGAGCTTTGATTGAATTTGATTGTGCAGCTTTTCATCTTGTCTGGGCGGTTGAATAGGCCAGGCTACAAAAGATAACATAGGTAAAAAATTGTATGTATCAAACGGAAGCGCCCCGTTTGCTCAAGACAGATCAATAATGGTCACCGATGCACCCCCATTGCTCCTAATAATCTTACCATTAATGCACGCCCACAGACCAACATTGGGATCATCCGATGGGAACCACCGCAGAAGAGCTTCATCCAATCCGCTACAACGCCATCCTCGCCACATGTTAAAGCACTTGAAAGTATCCGACAGAGATGGAGGGGGAAGTGTATCGATTGGTTTACCATCTGCCGCACTCCATACGCAGGTGTCGTGAAGGCTGGCCAAAACGAGCCGAGAACTGTCTGACGAAAAACTGAGTGATGTGAAGCCACGCATGGAACTGTTGATGGGTGGTGACACAAGTAGGCGAATCGCTGCATCCCAAAGGTAAACAGTACCGTTCCAGGAAGCCATAGCGATTCGGCTTCCGTCTGGTGAGATGGCGACGGAAATCAACTCTTTCGTGTCGCCTTCAAGACACATATCCATTGGCAAACTGGTTCGTAAATCCCAGAATCGAATGGCGTCATCCGACGAGACAGATACCATGTACGTTCCTTCTGGTGAAAATGCAAAAGCGCGCACCCAGCCACCACAGCGTTGCCCATTCTGCGGGTCCCAAACGA
This sequence comes from Hygrophorus pudorinus, assembly GCA_003314045.1. Lineage (NCBI taxonomy): Eukaryota > Fungi > Basidiomycota > Agaricomycetes > Agaricales > Hygrophoraceae > Hygrophorus > Hygrophorus pudorinus. The sequence goes on along the minus strand of QLPF01006696.1, from coordinate 6,964 downwards.
AAACGGTAAAGTCACTTCTACTGTAGGCAACCCGCTTCCCGTTTGGCGAGAATGCAACAGACCACACGTTGCCAGTACGACAGTGGAAGGGTAACCCGATAGGTTGCCCGGTCCGCGAATCCCAAACACGAACACTGTGATCGTGGCTGCCAGAGAAAATGCGCTTGCCATCTGGCGAAAATGCAACAGACCGCACGGTGTTAGTATGGCCTTGAAAAGGCAACCCAATGCATTGCCCGCTCTCTGAATCCCAGACACGAATTGTGTAGTCGGCGCTACCAGAGACAATCTGCTTCCCATCAAGTGAGAACGCAATGGCCCAGACGTCACTAGTATGGCCTTTGAAGGGGAATCCAATCGGCTGCCCGCTCCTCGAGTCCCAAACCCGAATTGTGTAATCGCGACTGCCGGAAACAACCCGTCTCCCATCTGGTGAGAAGACAACCGGCAACACGATGTCGGTATGCCCTTGGAAAGGCAACCCACTGGGTTGCCCGCTCTCCGAATCCCAAAGACGAATTGTGTGGTCGCCACTACTGGAGACAATCCACTTGCCATCTGGCGAGAACGCAACGCAGATCACGAAACCAGTGTGGCCTACGAAATGTAATCCAATTGGCTTCCCGCTCGCCGAGTCCCAAACTCGAATAGTGTTGTCAAAACTGCCAGACACGACCCGCTTTCCATCCTGCGAGAATGCAGCAGACAGCACGACGTCGGTATGGCCCAGGAAAGGTGATCCAATGGGTTGCCCGCTTTTCGTGTCCCAAACACGAAGTGTGTGGTCGCTACTTCCGGAGACAACCCGCTTCCCATCTCGAGAGAATGCAATAGAGTTTACCTCTCCAGTGTGCAATCCATCAATCGGCTGGCCGTTTGCTCTATTCCAGCGACGAATGATGTTATCCCAAGACGTCACAATCTCTGCTCTGTCTGGTGAAAGGTTGATGTTGAGAGGCCTCGAGTGATTTAAATTATTGAACGTAAATTCGCGCAAGTTGCCTGTCGTAACGAGGCCGGACATGGCTACGCCTTCTTGAACCAAATGCGAAGACCAAAATTGCAGAGCGTAGCCAAGGCCTGAAGGCAACGAATTCACCGCTAATGACGAAAAATGTATGTCATACGCAGTGGCATGGTCCTCACTCACACTAGCAAGCTGGATGAGGCATCGCATTGCAAGCTCGCCGTTTGAGATGCTAGCATCAACACGGAACCTTTCGTCTGCACGTTCACTGGTAATGAACTCGAAGAACGATTTATGAAGTCGAGGAACTGTTTGGCCATCAATGGCATCAGTTCCTGAAACAAGGACTGTCCGAAGCCGGCGGACAAAGTGTTGGATGTCGACACGTTCGCTTGATACAGTCTGCCGGAGATCGAGCAAGCTTTCGATCTCTGCCAGAGTCAATGGTTCTTGGAGAACCACGATGCAGCCGACAATCCGACGGAAGGTCTCGAATGCCCAGCTATCCTTCCGGTCTCTGTACATAAGGTGGAGGATGGCGCCATAGAGCATGTTAATGTCACCCATGCCTTCGGTACTCAGTGCGTCAAGAAGGTCATTCAGACATTCCCTTCCCATGGCGTCAATCTGTTCTTGGAAAAATTTCACCACGGTCGCTGCCCAGATGAAGAGACCGGATGCTCGAGTGCACAAAGCCTGCATCCGCTCCTCCCCCGGCCAGACCTCCCAGTTGAGATCATTGTTTTCAACTACCTCTGCAATCCTCCTCCTCATGAAATTGGCGACATCCCGGATGGAAGAATCGGCAGAAGTGTCGAGATGTACGTGCTTGACATGCCGCACATCAAAAGCTTTAGAAAATGGTTTTTGAATGTCGTCCTCTGTTCGGCTGGAGATGAAAATTTTCACGTTGCGACAACGAAGTTTCGCAAACAATTTGGAAAATATGTCTGCAGTAAGGCGAAGGCGCGGTCTATTGGTTTCATCGAGTCCATCGATCACGACAAGCACAGGCTTTCGGGGGACCAGCTTGGATGCAGCTTCAATAGCGTCTAGAAAAAGCTTCGAGGCCTGATTCGTAGAGATGTCGTCGACAAGTGAAGGTTTAATTTTCAGTGCGTCATGGATAGCCAGAGCGACGAGCGAGTCTGGGATATGCTCAGCTAGCTGACGAGCAATGGATGGAAAGTACGATCTAGGATCGGTGGTGTCAGCGTTGTTGCGATTGATGAAGAACTGTGCCCATAATATCCCGGCATCGTTGCATTCCCTTGCAACTGAGGCAGTGATTGCGGATTTCCCTGAGCCGGGATCGCCTGTGAGCCAGAGAAAGTTCTGGCTGCTATCTGACATGTCGTAAATCCATGTTTTAATTTCTGCCAGAATTTCTAGGCGAGTGTCGGTGTCACAAGGTTGCTTTCCCTGCCCATGATACGTGGCGTTTGCAACAGTACGCCCCAAAAACATTCGAGACAAGAACTGGCGCCGCTCTTCTGCCTGCTTCTGGGCATGTAGACTGTCTTGAATGTTTTTCTATTTGCATGATGCGTCAGAAAAGCTGAGGTAGAGCACGGGGTTGCTACGCCTACAAGTTGTGCCCGTTGCAGGTGTCGAACCTTGTGAATTTCCAGGATGATTGCGTCCAGGCCTTGCGATATATTAATCATCGAGACATTCTGTGGGCATGAAGTCATACTTTGCTCGCATGTTTGAATGACAAGGCATACCGTGAAAAGTGCCCTAGCACTGGCAATCCGAGCCTTGAATTCATCAATCTCTTGCGCGATACTTAGTCCGTGCGTGATCCGTGACCACCGTCCATCGTTCTAGCAACTTAGGTAAATCGCATAGTCGGATTGAAGAAATCATACACACCAGCCTCGCAGTTGCCCATTTGCAGATTTCGTCAATAAGATCTCTGAGAATATGGTCATCTACAATTCGTTGATATCACAAAGCATTGAAGCATACCGTATTTTCTTCAGATTCTTCTTGGTCTTATACGTGAAACGGGCGCCTACGTGAGTCTCGAAAGCCACTCTCATCTCACTAACCCACTGTATAATGGCCTGTGCAAATGCTTGAACAGCGGCCTTGGCTCTGGACACTGTCTAATAATTCCTCATTATCAGGGGTAAATCATGATGAAGATCATTCATACACCTACCACGCCGAGTTTCATGAGACAACCTAAGGCTTTGACAAGACTACGAGCCGGGAATGGGGTATCTGGAATTAGTTCGAGCAAGTCTTTTCCTCTGTCGATTCCGTCAGAGACGTTGGCTAAGACGCGGTCAAGCGTGGTCTCTTTGTGGTTGATGGTCCATTCCGATAGAGATTTGAAGAATTTAGGATCTAGCTCCCAGGAATCCCATGTCAAGGCCGGATCAGCACTGTAGCAAACGTAGGTTAAAGCAAGAGAATAATGTCATGGGCAAAGAGCAATACCCCGATATATCCGAGTCCTTCCCTCCGCTGAGAAGCCGATCCCAAAGCGTTTCGAAGAACTGCTCCAGGTGATTCAGCATAGTATTGCGAGATTGAAGCCAACAGTCAGAGGCAGTGACTCGGACGGTATAATTAACGTACGCTGCAAAGAGGCGCCCATACATATATCCTTATTTGAGCGAAATATTGGGTCCCCAGTTGCAATTGAATTCATCGAGTTCTGTTTCAAGAAATGGGCCATTGAAAGGGGGAGAGCATGGCATTTTACCGCAGTGCTGTATCGTAGCTGATTCTCATGGGACACTCATATTATGCGAATACACAAGTTCAACTTCCTTTTCTACAGCGGGGACGACATCGACGATGACATCGCATGAATATCAATGCCCAAAACCTGATTTTCCCCCCACCAGAACAACGATAGGACACAGGCAGAACTCTCAACTCAATGGTGTCGCAAAATCTTGGAGGCTCAATTATATGGATCTTTTTAAAACACGCCGACACAGTGGACAATCATAGGACAACTTCCTCGTTCCCGTGCTGGTTGCACCCAGCAAAAGTCCAGGCTTCAAGGTCGCAGAATTTTAGAAGGCCCAGTCCAACGGACTCCAACCCATTGCATTCAAGCATTCAAAGTCATGGTCAACCCGCAGTGGTAGTACTAGGTCTGCCGGTGCCCCTAGCACCCGGACAACGGCTGTGTTTAGTCCTCACAGTAGTAACAACACTAGGACTGCCGGCACGCCCAATGCCCGGCCGACGACGTCAATGCTCGGTGCTCGCAGTAGTAGTAATACTCGGGCTGCCGGTGCGCCCAGTGCTCGGACGACGACGGCTATTGCGAGGAGAGGCATTTAGTTGAGCAAGACAAATAAGACGACAACTACAAGTGAATTCATGAAATGACAACGACAAATCAAGTGCGTGTACGACCCATTGGTGAGGCGAAGGTCAATCTGGATTCTGGATGGTACGCGCGGTGCTCGCAGTAAAGACGGACCTGCGGCTTCGGATAATTTGGTGCTTGTGATGGAGCGGGGTGACGGTTTGGAGGATGACTTTAGGTTCGATGTTTGATTGGATTATCGTTATTATTATTGATTTACTTCTGTCTACCGGTCACCCACTGGCATACAATGTGGCCTTGATTACTGTTGCGCTCGATATCGTCCCGGGCCATCAATAACTTTACCACGCTTTCATGCCTATGCCAAGTTGCATAATGAAGTGCCGTCCTGCCATATGAATTCCTCGAGTTCACGTCAATGTCATCTCGCGCCAGCAACAGCTTGACCACTCCCTCATACCCCATGGTAGCCGCAACGCAAAGTGGTGTCTTACCAGTCACGTCCTTAAAATTCACGTCAATGTCGTCCCGCGCCAGCAACAACCTGACCAATCCCCTATGCCCAAAGCCAGCCGCCCATAGAAGTGGTGTTCGTCCATAACCTCTTTCATTCACATCTACGCCGTCCTGCGCCAGCAACACTCTTGCGGTTGCCTCACACCCTTCCCTAGCTGCCCATAACAGAGGTGTTGGTCCCCACATTGAATTTTGATCCAGGATGAAAGACATGAGCGGAAGAAAGCCAGCCTGGCCAGCTTTCATCAAAGCATAGCTACTGCGTGAACATGTACGAATAGCGGGGTGATCGTAAAGATACTTTATAAATGGCAGAGGATGGTCGTGTTCTGTCCATTCCGAACCTTGACTTGGAACTTTAAGATTGCGGAATAGCCGTTCCGGAAGTTCCAGGACACTGTCTCCCAAAGAGACAATATCGGTGCACCGGCATAGAGCATCAAAGACCTCCATCGTGCAAAGTGGGTACCGAAGGGCCCTGGTAACGATCTGGCCCGTGCCGTCAGCCAAGACCCTTCCTATGATGTACTCAGCATGAAAGGAAGACGGCGCCGACTTGAAGACGTGGTAGAGATGTTGTGATACGTGCGGAAGAGTTTCTGATAGTGCATCGAGTTGCACCTTGTAGAGAAGCTGAGAATTTTATGTCTCAGAGTTTGCAAAGCACGACTACTTACCTCTACCGGGAGATCTTGTAGTCTAGGACCCATGCGAGTCAATTGGGTTGAAAGTGTGTCCAAGGCTCCTTAGAATGTTAAAGACCTGCCAGGCTAAACAGGGGCTAACTTGGTCTCGGACTTGCCGGTTTCGGCGGTTGAACTATGGCTAGCCACAGCATTACCACAAGCAGTCTGCCGGGTGACTGCCTGGGACCTGATGGTAGCCATCACCTCAGGATTAGTTCTCCGAGTAAGGCAGGGCCATGATAGGCGCTGCTCAGAGCCTTACGGAGGTCTTCCACTACCACCACCCCGAGGCCCCACCGAGGCCCGCATCAGTGAAGCTTGCCAGTGGCATCTGCCAGTCGATCATTCGGGGGAACTTGAGAAAGCTACGAATAACTTGCCAGTGAAGACGTCATTCGCAAAGTTCAATTTGCACTACCGACCTCCTACTACAGTAGCAACCGGAATCAAGTAGAATCGGAAGTCTCGAGGCTCGGTTATGGATTCTAGTCAACGACAGCTATAAATTGAACCCGAAGATTTCGCAGCAAAATCCGGATTTCACAATCACTGGCATGCATCGCATACACATCTACTAGTAGGACGTCGGTGGATGAAATCACCGAAATCATCGCCATGGGCATCCGAGTCAATGCGTGATAGACGCCTATCCTCTCGCCTAATTATTTCACATTTAAGGACAACTATCTCTCGTTACTTGGGATCTGCATTCCTGCCCCGCGCTCGCGAGACTCACTGTGGTCTTTCCAAAGTTTGTGCGACCGTGATGTCTTCAATAAAACCAGGCAAAATTTTGCCCTTCCCCCCTCTTCCCGGTCAGCCCTATCCTCCTGCTCGTACCTACCCGCGGTGGAAAGGTCCCTCCATGCTCCCTGTCTGTCTTTCTATCCAAAATTGTTGTTGATTATCTATCTTAGAATTCTATCGCCGTCACGACGAGTGGATCATGAAATACTGTCCCTTAAACAGCGACCAGAAGCGCGCTCGGATTCCGTTCATGAATTTGGCTGGGTACACCGCTTGGTGTTGGTTTAATCCTTGGTCAATGGATCACTGGTTACTGACTGAGTATGGTTTTCAGCCATCCCTGCGGCCACTGACTTTGACAAGATGATGTGGGTTGTTCTTCTCATTGGAGCGTACTTTCTTGCAGACGACTGCATCGATACCGGGGGAATGCTTGACCGGATCCCAGGCTTCAAGAAAGCTGCTACTGGCACTGGTGTATGTAATCCCATGCTCCGACAATGATTCGTACATCTCACCCTCGAAATATGCCTCAACTTAAAGCCTCTACATGGCCAAGACAAAATTGAAATATGTCATGACATGGTGTTTCAGGGTATCCAAGCAACTTGCCATCCTCGCTCATTTGCACAGATCACCAAATGTGCGCACGAATTTTGGGACGCGCAAATCCACGAACCCTACGAGAATCTCGAACACTATCTCTCTCTGCGCCGCGTCAACTGTGGTGGTGTAAGTTAGTCCATATCC
>QLPF01006675.1:0-17792 GCA_003314045.1 Hygrophorus pudorinus | reverse complement strand
ACAGCGCAGAATGCACACTAGCAGATGTAGTACACAGCCACTGGTCACCGGTCACCAGCCACCAGCCACCGCACAAGTGATTTTGCCCTTAACTTTTGTTTATATTTACTTAGCATTCGTAGTAATTACCACTGCACATAAGCCCTATTTGTATGAAGTATAACAAGCAATGTGTGCAATGGGTTATAATGCCGATATTTTTAGGTCATGTGATGCTTATGTAATCATGTTTGCATTTCCCAATAAGGCTCTATGCAGAAAATATTTTGGCTAAAGCTACATTAACCACCACCACCACCACCACCCCACACTCTACAATATCATTCAAATGGCCTGGTCCACTAAATTCATTGCCATCCTCAAAGAACACCTCGACAAGTGGGCATCCCTTAAAAATAACAAAGCTGGCAAAACTGCACTGGCAGAAAAGGTTGCAGGTGCTATTACAGCATTCCATGTCGAAAAAGAATATGAAAACCCTCTGCCAATTGACCTGAACACTGTACTGTATTTCTTTACCCAGACTAGCTACTTACTAATCAATCATTGTTTTTTTGTTTGGGCATCTAGAAAGTGCACACCTGGTACCAGAACAATGTCAAGGCACAGAGTCACACAGAAGCTCAGGGTGGAAAGAATGTCTGCAGCTACACCAGGCAATATTCTGTAAAAGATGTAGTTGCCCAAATATACAAGGACAGAGTAGATGTCATTATCTCTGAGAGTACAGACCAACCGCGCAGGTCAAAGGATTGTCTCTGTCATTACCCCGCCACAGTGACTACTCTCTTCCAGGGCCTGAATGATGATGAGCGAGCAGATTGTGAGAAACATATGGAGCAATGGAATACAAAGAGTCCCTCCACCCCCCAGCAACAGATGTATGTCTCAATATATGTCAAATTTCTGCCTTCTTTCATTATACATCTATGTTAGCAATGCCAAGCAGAGTTTGGGTAAGACAGTGTGGAAGTTTATCACCGACGTTGATTGTAACATGGGCGTGCAAATGTTCATTATGCTAGCTTATAAGAAAGCTGATGGGACCCTGGGCAGACAGAAGTGAGTCATATTACATCTGACTATGTTGCATTAGTTAAAACATGTCAACAGATATGAGTCACGCTCTCTTGTTGGTGATAAGCCATTTACCAAGCTGAATCCATCTTGGGAAGAAAACACCTGGCAAGAATTTACAAAATATGCCAAGGAACAGTTTGGTAAGATCTGTGTAGATGTCAGAAATATTATGTCACTTGAACTTCTTCATGAGTAGAAAAGGCAGAGAAAAATGACGAGAAGGATAGTGATTCCGACACATCAGACGAGGATGTGCCCCAAGGATCAAAATCCAAAAAGAAGTCAACCCAGGTCCTGTTGGACGACAACGGCTGGCCTATCCTACCAGCATACAGTGACCAAACCCTGGGAGCAAGAAAGGACATAATATGCAATTATGTTACCATTTTGTACAGTAAGGAGCCTGTGACATTGTTGTGACTAAATAATTAATAATACCTTGCAGGATGTTCACTTGCAACAAACAGGCAGTGGTTCCTTGGAAAGCCTTGACGGATTCCAATGAAGGCTTTCTGAGCCCTGACTCCCTACCAGATGGCACAACTCTATGTGAACCATCCAAGCTGCAGCTGAGTGATGTAACTGATCTTTGGCAACATTGGAGGTCCAAGCAGAACAAAGGCCAGCAAGGATTGGTATTCACATCAGCAAGGAAACAGGACATCAAAGAGGGCCTAGGAAAGGGCAAGGGCAGCCCCAGCAATTCCATTTATTTCCCCGACGTCTCCTCATCCCTCGACATCTCCTCATCCAGGACCCTCCAATCAACACCGGCCAGCCATACCACCAAGTCAATCACCTCCTCTACCTCCACCATCGCCATCACAGCCATCATCATCAGGTGGACATTGTCAGACTGAACAGCAACACAACAGGTCCCCTGCACAAACAATGCAAGAAGGATAGGATGGCCTTCCTGAAGTTGCTTTGTCCTCAGGACGACTATATTGACTTTTTGAAGAGAATTGAATGTATCAAGGGGAGTGATATAGTGGAGACCATGGACAAGTTCCCGGAGTGGACCACCTGGAAGTACAACAAACAATACTTGCCGGAGGAGTTCCATTCCAAGGAGGGCTTCCAAAAGCTAACCACAGGTCTCAACAGCTTCGATATGGAGACCAGGATATATGGTGAGTTGGAATATGTCGCCCTTGCCATTGGCTTGGCACTCCGCAACATTTTGGCCGTGATAGATGAAGAAGATGAGCATGGAATTCTCCCGGCCTGGTTCCTCAAGTCACCACTCGATGAGAGGCAAAAGTGTGGTCTGCTAAAAATGTGTGCCAACATTGCTGTTGCCCCTCCTTCACACAATAGTCAGACCGGGACAAAAAGAAAAACATTCACCATTTCAACAGTCAAAAGCATCTAGTCGATGATAGTGAGAATGGTCCAAGGAAACGGACACAGGCAAATACTGTCCAAGCATCTCAGTGATCTTAGGTATTCAATACAAACTGAAGAGTGCATGATTACTCATTACTAGATATGCAGGACATCCAGGAAGATTACATTGAGAGTCACAGTGTTTCTGCTCCTGTTTGTGGGGCTGCTGTCTACTTAAAATACTGGCTGCTTGTGTCTTTTTGATTATCGCACTGCAATTTGAATCTGTGCTTGTGATTGAAGTAACAGTGATACATGCATGAGTGGAGGCAATATTTATTGTGCAAGTGAATCTTTTGTGCCAGCCATGGGACAAGCTTCTTGTGGACTACCCTATACTTCAATAAGAGTCTCTTCAACTTCATATGCTTTTCACCCATGTTTGATGATTTCCAGCTCGCTTTCAGGTCTGCCAATGGCCCCTCTTTGTCCACATCGACAATGATGCCAGAATCTTTCTGTAGAAATGTATTATCAACAGGAATGAAATGATTACCTTGCTGTGACATACCTTGATCAGCTCAGCATACTGGTCCGGATTGGTCATGAATTTCTGACCAAAGTGGATGGTGTACAGTCCGCAATCAGCTGTGGAACCCATCAACTATCTGTACAGTGACAATGAAACCTGGCTCACATAGGGAAGATAGACATCGAAGTAATTCATGTCCAGATCAAGCTTGTACTGCAATTTGGCTTCGTGATATAAGAACATTTTCATTTCTTTCATGACAGCCACTGGGATGCCATTGTGTATAGAATCCAGAATATATATCTTCCTATAGTCCTAATGTTGTGAGTGATATGTTTGTGTTCCAGCGATTTTCTGCACTCATGCTTTGGCACCGTCTTGCTTGATGGCATTTCCGGCAGACTTGATGATCATTAGGTACCAATGATGTCTATAGAGATGTAGGATTTCAGATTATGTCTGAAATTATTTATGGTTGCTCACCCAGCTTGTGAATTGATCGGTATGATCAAGTAATCTTTCTCAAAGATATTCCACTTGACCTGGTTTTCCGCTTTCAAATACCTTTGCAAGCTGGTATATGTCTTAGGGTTGTGGTAGAAAGAGTACATGCTAGGCCTAAAGACCCCAATGTGTTTGGCGATGTCAGGGTGGTTTTCAATGAGAGCATCCACCATGATACTGGAATGATTAATTGGCAGACAGTACAACGGAATGATGGTGTTACTGACGAATTTGCAAACTCTACAATCTCTCCATTCAGGTCCATCCCATTGTCGAGGGAGTTTACGACTCTCTCTGTCATACCCCACTTGTGGTATTTGGGTCTTTTTTGTATAACTTCAGTCTTCAGATGAGTATATAGATGTGAAGCAGAAAATGTGCACTGGTAAAGGCTTTTTATTGGCCCTGGCCTGTAACATACAAATTAGATGACACTTTGTCGGCACATTGCAACATACCTCGTTTTGCTGCTGTGTTCCTTGCGTTCAATACCAACAAGCTCAACTTCTTTGTCATCCTCAGACTCTTCCTCAGACAACTCTGATGATACTTCATCTCCATCAATTTTCCTACATTATAATAACATTATGACCTATAGACTATGCGCATATTGACTTACATCTTGTCTTCATTATCGTCCACTGTGATATTTCTACTGGATGCTCCTGCCTTTGCCTTCCCTTTTACCAATCTTGGTCGTTTTCCTCTTCCCGCCAAGATGACCCACCCGACATGGTGGCCCTCAATTACTGTTGCCATGTCATGGTCGCTAAAAAATCATATTCAGGCTAATGCAATGAGTGATATATGGCTCATAGGTTACCTGAGCAGGCCACGGAATGGGGGGGATGTCAACACCTCTACCCAAGTAAGAAATTCATTGAAATGGCCTTGGCTGCTGGTGGACTGGGCACCAAGTCTCATGGTGATCATATGGTGACATTCAGATTCTTGAACATATCAAAATGAGATATCATTGTGACTATATAAAAACCTACCTGCGCCGAATGAGCATTCTCATTGCCTTGGGCACTGTCCTGGTCTAGATATCAGTATGTTCATTGTAATTGTTGGACATTTGGCAGTTTTGTGCTGGAATATGTGACAATATTAGTAACCAATGCATAGCTAAATAATATGTAATGCACATGCTTGCCTTGAACACAAGGATATCTCTCTCAACACATATCTCAAAATTTGGGACTCCTGCTCTCTGAATGGGCATGTTCATTCTGCTGGGTGACCAATAGAGCTTGGCCACTGTCTCATCCAACATGAATTGGGTGTACCCAATGTAGAGCTGTCGGATTGGAAGGAACAGCATAATGATTGTTGTAGTCATGAAAAGTGCCTACAATTGCCTATTTGAGTGGTTCGAAAGCTTAGTCATGCATCGACTGGTCGATGCATGTGTTCATTGTACTTCTAAATTGGGTGTTGCTTAGTCATCCGTCGACTGCTCGATGAATTGAGAGAGAAACAGGAATTAGTAGGCAAAAGCAGTTCTCTGGTGGTAAATGCCCAGTATTTTTGTAACTAGGACCATGCTATATATGTTACAAAAAGCATATATAAGGACCCGGAGGGAGGGTTGCGCAATGAGGGAAAGGTTCGAAATGCAGACACTGACAATTGTCTCTGGTTTATTGTCCAGTTAATGCTCACAGGTAAACCATGACCTTGGCAAAAATCGTGAGATAGGTAGAGAAATTCTACTCGATTAGATTACAGGAAATAAATATTCAAACTCGATTAAATGGACTTGCTGTTGTAGCACTTTGCTTAGTCACCCATTGACTGGTTACTATTGATGACAAATTACGATGTATATTAGGAATTATATAGCTATATAGCAATCCACATTGTTATGCTACCGATAACATTATACAAAGTTACAATAAGAAGTATATAGTAGCAAAATCATACAACACATGCAAAGGATCACATATATTAATGGCTTGGTCCCCCCCAGAAACCCGCTACATAGTTGCAGTGTTTCCCACACCATGTATGAGTCTCCCTGACTCAGTCTACTTGTCGACATTTGCAGGGAAGGAGGCGGTTCCGCCTGTCATATCGTGCATGAGGACAGGGCAATTTGCGTCCTCGGCGGGTACAGCCGCATATGTACACCCACGTCCAAATTTCGCACATCTAAATGTTGAGTTCAATTTGAATAGCTCTACAGAACAATGAACGAGGCTCACTCACTTTGTTCAAATTCGATCGTATTTTTGCAAGTGCTGTGAGGTAACGGGAGTGTGTTTCGAAAGTCTGTACGAGTTTGTTTTAGTTCTGTGTAATCAGTTTGAACGATTGTGGATGCTTACCTGCTTGCTCATGTTCAATCAAGATTGTCTATGAGTTGTTGCGACCACAGGAAATTCCTGAGTAGACTACTTTACTGTGAAAACATGGAAATAAAATTTGACTGTAATGGATCATTTCCCCTGTTGGTAGTGCCAGCGGCATATATTCTTGGCGATGCAGCACATGCCGCACTACTAGCTCGGTGGCCCCGCGGCTACATCCCATTTCACTTACCCAGGAGAGCGGGGATACCATTTACACAATGTTTCGATTCGGATTGAATCCCATTCTGCCATGTCATATCATTTGATTGGTAGATGGGGGACAATCAGTAATAAATTAATGCCCGAATGCAGATGCATAGGTGCGATATATCTGTTTTGCCCCAGTTGCCCTGCCTTAGAGGCCAGACCTCAGGGCATTCTTTCTGGCATCTAGTGGATGTGTGTTGTTAGTTGATTACTAATTATTTGTTCATGCTTGGTCACCTGCCACATGTGGATTCGACCAGTCGGTCCAGTATCAATCATGTTCCTAATTTAGATTTGAATCGACCAGTCGGTGTATTACTAAGCATTTGTTGATGTTTGTACCAAATTAACTAATTGGGTGTTTGACACTGTCACACCTGAAACTGGGTTTCAGTTATGTTACATAGCAACAATATCCTCTATTTCACAAAGCCAATTACAACATCATACAGGATTGACAAGCTACAGATAGTCTATCACCATACCACATGACATAGGGGAAGGAACTAAATCAGGATATACTATGCATCACATGACAACATTCTACAAGAACAAACACAGGAATGATTATGTTACATCTGAAACTGGGTTTCAGTTATGTTTTACAGCAAAATATCACCCACAATATCCTCTAATACACAACACAAGTTATGCCACAATATTCCTATTACACAAAACAAGTTACAGAACAATATTCCCTATTGCACAACACAAGTTACAGATATTCTACCATTAAGTCACATGCCATATGGGAATGCATTACATAAACCAGGATAGATTATACATCACAAAACAAGACTCCACAAGGACAAATACAGGAATCTCATTGTTTTACATATATGGCAAGAACTGACTGCATTAGAAATTCTTATTGTTCTGTCACCATTGTTCTTAATTATTTTTATCTTCCATTGTTCATTGACCATTGTTCTACATATATGGACATCCTTATTGTTCTTTACCATTGTTCTCATATTCTTATTGTTCTCTTTCATTGTTCTGAACAATGGACAAAACACCATTGTTCTTTTCCCATTGTTCTTTTTCCATTGTTCTATCTTTTTATTGTTCTATCTTTCCCATTGTTCCAAAGCAGTATAAAAGGAGCTCAAAATGTACAAACTACCCAGGCTACCCTCCATCTTCAGTAGACAGAGAATTTGTGTGTAATCAGTAGTGACCTCTAGTCAATCCAACTATCTGCTTGAGACAGTGAAACTCAAGAGTATTTGTGAAACTCAGTTGTGATACACATCATCAGTTACTCATTATCATTAACTACACATTGTAGTATCATTCATTGTCTAATCCACGAAGGATAGACCCAGTTATTCAGTATTATCATTGACTACACGTTGTAGTATCATTTATTCATTGTCTAATCCACGAAGGATAGACTAGTTACTTAGTATTATCATTAACTACACGTTGTAGTATCATTCATTCATTGTCTAATCCATGAAGGATAAGACCTCAGTTGCTCATTATCATCATTAACTACACCGTTGTAGTATCATTCTCAAAGTCTGATCCACGAAAGATAGACCTCAGCTGCTCATCCTCTGAAGTAACGAATACTTCATATCATTAAGTATTGACATTTATTCATTCAGGTTCCATGGAAAACTCACATATTCAATAACTCATTTCAGGTTCCACGGAGAACACAATCATTCAATAATTCATTCCAGGATCCACAGCAAACACAATCATTTAGATAATCAGTCTAAGTTTCACGGAGAACATACTCATTCAATAACTCATTCTAAGTTCCACGGTGAACACACTCATTCATACAACATTCCAGCATTATTATAAGCACACCACTTGGAGACTTGTATTGGTTACATTTCCTTCAAACGAACAACTAGAGACTGCCCGATCAAAGATAAACAAACTGGCACATCTAGACACAATTAAACAATTGTGTGACAACGCGCTTCCTTGCAACTCTACTCTTTATCCCATTCAACAACACAATGTCTACTCCCTCACCCCAAACAGCACTTTACAATCAGATCAGTACTGTACACACATCTGGTGATATCCTACGGAATCGAGCTCCTGTCATCCAGCAGTGGCCTTGGGAGAACGGTCTGCCACTACACCATGGATCATTGGCACAATCAATGCATGAGAGCCTCAGTGAGGTGGAAGAGGGTTCTTTTCAGATGATGGTCCTGGTGAGCAATCCATTAGGTGGCATGTTTCATTGTGGTAACGTCGAAGTATAGAGATTTGCAGATGCACTGGACGTGTACAATTCCCATGGATCCTTTGAACACACGCACTGCGATTTCGCATGGGAATATCTTAGGGTGGAAACGACACGTCACAGGCATGTGAATTAATCCTCAAGCCTGATCACTGGAGCAAATACACCACTCCTCACAAGTTCGACTTTGCTGTCCAAGTCCTTCTCAAGTACCGACTGCTAGACATCTTAGCCAATGTTCTTGGCTGTCCAACTCATCTGTTGAAGAAGATCTTTCCGCAGGTGCCACACCCCAGGCTTCCACAGAGAATGGAGAAGGTCAGAAATTCAGACTGCTTATTCTGTATATGATATCTCATTCTTCATTAGCTATGCACATCGCTTTCGGATTGGCCCTCCTGTGTCAACAGATTCCAGGAAATATTTCACCGAGGTGCCACTGATAGGACGTCCCAACCAGTCATCACCATCTTCAGTGGCACACCTCTGTCGGCATCCCCCCACATCCAGATACTGCAGACTGGACTGTCCAGTCTGTTACATGCAAGTCGACATGTCCAGGAAGCGAACTATCATAAGGTAATAGTCAATATCTAGTTCCTGGTCTTCTCGTTATGCTAGTTTGGCATGGTATGCTTTTCCGTTATCTCATCGCTTATTGTTCTAATTTTATTCCCAGGGACAATTATACTTTCCTGAAGATGAGGAAAGCTTCATTGAGACCATTATTGGGTACATGTCTTATATTTTCCGGAAATCTGGCCTCACAGTCGCCATTCCAGACAATCATCTCAATTGGGGGTCAGGCTCGAGAAGGGTGTCCTAGATGAGTTGCAAAAGGCAACAAAGACATTAAACATTGTTCGGGCAGTCCAGCAATGTTTCTATCTGGCAACATCTATTTCCCCACTTCCGATGTTGATCCCAACAAACTACAATGCACAGTCAGTTGTGTACCGTAAGAAGGTACTAGTCGGCGTAAGTATTATTTGAAAAGTGTTTACATTGCCTGCTAACATCTATTTTAGTATAGCATGTCTTTAGGAAATGGTCAACCAGAGTTTCTGAGTCAGATTGAGAAATCTCTGTGGGCAACATTGCTCAGAATCACCGGAGGAGGTTCCATGTTGCAGGAGTTAGAGGGCTTTCTCAATGCCTATCACTTGTTATCTGCAGCATATATAGGTGAGAGTCGAGGTACTGGCTGGTTTTCCGGTGGTGAGTTATAACATTTCGGTGATGCAGACAATAAATTAAAGCCGTGTGTTTGCAGTGCCTGCAATCCCATCTGCACCCACCACAAATATAAGGACTGAACCTCAGATTCCGGGGCCATCATTGGTAAGTGATGTCATTTTTTGTGCATTATTGTGGCTTACCTGAGCACAGCAGTCATGGGTCGGCCAGCATGGTTGTGCTGCTTCTGAGGCACTGTCGTATGGGTGGGCTGTTATGGCCGTGCCACTTCTGAGGCGCCCTCAAATGCCACTGGAAAGTTGGGTGGGTCGCATGGCATGTCATGGCAGATGCCGAGGTGGATTTTGGAAGAGTGTGCTAGGCAAGCAGCGCTAGCAGAAGTTGGGAAAGGAAAGCAGAGGTCGAAGGCCCTGGAGTATGATATACAAGAGGAGGGTGTGCAGCGGCTTGAGCAGGCAGACATGGATCCACATCATTCCACCACGCCACAGCAGAGTACTGCCTTCTTCAGTGTTTCAGGGAGTCGACAGAACACTCCATCTGCCGGCCTTAACCAGGATGACAATTTGCAGAGTGAGCATCCCACACCTCGACCAGTCCTACGACGATTTGGAGAGTGGAGCTGATGTACCACAAGCAGCCCCTGCTCAGAAGGAAGGGATGGAGTCAGATGGGACCCAAGCTGCCACAATGACGGCAAAGGGGGCTTTTGTGGTACATCCAAAACATACATCAGCTCGTGCTGCTGCATTGGCCACAGGGAAAAAGGATGTGATGGCACCGTCATAACAAGATGCTTGTCATGACCGAGGGCACAAGAAAAAGCAGAAGAAAAGGACCGGTCAACAGAAGACTGTGGGGCACACTGGTGATGGTCCCATGACTGCTAGATTGCAAGCGGATCCGCAGACGTTGAAGAAGTCAGATCTGTTTTCTCTCAAGAACTGCATGGTAAGTCCTTTGAGTAGGAATGAAACACACTGTGGCTGACAATTTCTCCAGCTGACAGAGTCATTTGAGATCCACTATTTGGTGCAGATAGGGAAATGCCCCCACACATTCATCAATTTGATGTCCCAAATCATTGGTAAGCAACAATGGAAGTTATGTTGGCTCTGGCTGACATATTATAATCCTAGAAATCATACGAAGTTGCTGTGATCAAGGACATCCAGCGGAGTGTCGAGGGCCTATATCAGAATAGACGTCCTCTGTATCAACTTGATAGTGCCAGATTGATGTCCTATAAGCACTCGCGGGATGTTTCATCCATTTTTGTCGTCGATGCAGCCGACTTCAAGACAATGCAGCCTTGGGAGATCCAAGAGGTCTTTCGATATAGACACATATTAGTTTTGGGAGTTGAAACCGAAAATATGCAGTTTGACCTTTAGGGTCTATCATCTTTGGGATCACTAACATGACCAAGATATGACCAAGGTGAGTGTTTGACAACAATCAGTTGCATTTGTTTGTCGTCTGACACTGGTGCTCAGTGTCAGCGTTGCAAACCCAAGAGATGCCAGACGCAGCCTTGAAAACCAGCACACTTATGGACATGTACAAGCTATCGCAGGATCCAAACAACTAGCACAACATCAACATATTGGATATCCTGATGGGAGACATGTCTATGCCGGTACTGCCACAGTATAGGTATGTTTTGTAATGGAGTCTCCATGAATGTGACAGTGACAGATTGGTATGATCCAGACATATTGCTAGTCACGAGCTGGCGATGCAAGTTACATGGGGCATGAAAGGTATCACCTCTATCCACCCACTCCATGACAAGACGATCTGGGGGACCACTGTGCTGAAACACTGTGTGTCGTGGCAACATGTCAATGATGAGGGATTCAGTATCATCATAACCAATATGGTGCGGACCAAGTATTGGGTTTTGGCACGCCGACATCATGACAGTGACAGTCACTCCAGTATGGATTTTGGTTCTGTGATGGCATTCAGTCAAACTCTACGGCCAACATCAGCATATGATGACATCTTTGAGCATGAAGGTGTACTTCTGGAGCCAAGTTCTGTGCTGTAAGTTTATGTTTCTGCTGTGTACACCATTTACTGAATGTCTTTCTAGTTTCATGATACTGTCGACGCCACACTATGTGCTCACTGTCGCTGACTCCATAACATACGGCCGCCACTTCTACTACATATCAACTATCTCAGATGGTGTGTATGGAATTGTTCACTTATTTGTTCTCAGACTGTCAGTGACCAATATCCTGCACAAAAATACGAAAACTCTCATGAGGAGGATAATGGCAATGTGGTACGTCCACTTTGTGGATGGGGAAAAGGAGTCACCGGGTGAGTTCTACTTATGGTACTTGAAAGCCACATGGGATTGAAGTATTCATAGTTATGGAGCCCCACTTCCCCGACATCACAACATTGATAGGTCTCTGTGACCTGATGGTCTTGAGAAACCTGTGTGAGCTCGGGTTGATTCTTGACTGGGAATCATATGTGCGGGAGTTGTCTCCAGATGATGTTGAAGAATCAGTGGTCGCATGCTGGCACTATCGCCAGATTCAGATTTGGTTCAACCAAACGTACACCATCACTGTCAGGGGGTTGCTTGTTGTTCCGTTGTCGGTCTTCTGGCACTCTCTGGTCGAATTTGGAGTGGCACTTGTGAATCACAAGTACCTGTTCACCGACGAGTCTCCCCCAGTGGAGAGATGTTCAGCTTTGGATGTGAACAAATGTGTGTTCGCATTCATAGATGAAGAACACCCTGAGCTTGTGGATACCTTCACTGCACTACTGGGCAAGTCTCACCAACAATTCTCTTGGAGTGGGCTGGAGATCAAGATCAGGCGGTGGGAAGCTGATGATGTGTCAAGGGAGTCATTTGACTTTGAGGATTTCCAGCTATTTCCAAGTGAGGAATCAGAGGAGCCAGAGCAGAATATACCCCTGACATCAGTGGGTAAGCGAAAGGTGATGATACCGACAGGTATGCAGTTTCCAGTTGATGATATCAGAGTAGTTTACTAATGATCTTGCAGAGGGCGGTGAAGCTGAACCTGGGGCAAAACATCGTCAGAAGGCTCAAGACTGAAGTAGTGTTGATGTGTTATCTTGGTTGATTTTTATTCCTTTTTAATGTACATTATAAAGCAATACATACACGGTGTCAACAAGTCTGGATAAAGATAGGCCGATGTGCAATAACAGCAGAATCATAGGTGTTAGCCCACCTGCAGACTGAAGGGCCGACAGGCATTCACCGTGAGGTAATACAATATCTGACATATGGGCCAACACATATGCACCATACAATATTATAATATTTGGTTGATGGGCCAACAGGAAATGCACAGGGAATAATATAATATTGATTGATGGGCCGACACACATTTGCTATACAATAAGATAACTATGGGCTGACACACAATTCGTGGGGAATAATATAATATTTCACGTGTTGGCCGATCCGCAGTGAGTATACTCACTGATTGGCTGACACACATTCACCATGAAGTAATATAATATTTGATTGATGGGCCGACACAAATGCACTGTATAATGTTATAATATTTGACTGATGGGCCCACATGCAATGTGTGGACAATAGTATAATATTTTAGGTGTCAGCCGATCTGTAGTGAGTATAGTCACTAATGGGCTGACATGCATTCACCATGAAGTCATATAATATTTGATTGATGGGCCCACACACAATGTGCGGACAATAGTATAATATTTTAGGTGTCAGCCGATCCATAGTGAGTATAGTCACTGATGGGCTGACATGCATTTACCATCAAGTGATATAATATTTGACAGATCGGCTGACACACAATAATCAGTGGATAATATAATATTTTACGTTCCCCACCTGCATTGAGTATACTGACAAATTGGCCGACACGCAATATAATATAAATTAGTCGATGTGGGCCGACATGCAATTCCCGGTTAAACTCTTTATTAGTTGTCACACTTTGAGCATTCAAAATTGACTGCATTGGCTGATTGTCAATCCAAGAAATCCAAGGCAATGTTCTGTGCTGTTGCCCTACATAATTTCTCCATACTTAATTCCTCTACTGGTACATTAGCAGTGACTTGCCATGTACGGCTGAGACAGAAGGACCACAGCTGCCTGTCACAACGATGAACTGACAAAATACAAAATGTCCCATCCTCAACAATTTGCAATGCACTTAGAGATCCAGATAGTGAGATGAACGTGTGGATCAACAAAGAAATTCCTCCTCCCAAGTCCACCCCACAGGGCACTTTTGAGATTCCGCAAAGGGCCAAGAAGATCAAACCCAATACATTGGTATGTTCGTTTATGTGCTTGTTCAACGCGCTAATTTCTTTTTGTAGGAAAAATTTTTGAGTGGTTGGGGTATAGGAATTCTTTTCTTGACAAGTTGCTGCATCATGAAGGACGGGGAGATGCAGTCAAGGGCTCTATGTGCTGTGCTTGCAAGGAGGTACAGGGCACTTTCAAGTGTATTGATTGTTTTCCCTAGCTTTTAAGGTGTCAGAATTGTATTGTAAGGGACCATGTAAATTTGCCCTTGCATCAAATCCACGTTTATCTTGTTTTATCATTTTGCCTTTACCTTGCTGCAGTCATGGAACAGACATTTTTTTGAGAAAATCCCCCTACAGGTCCTTGGCCTTTGCTATTAGCTTGGTCATGGCGGTGGGCAATGTCCATTGCCTGTGCCAGGCCCTTCGGACTTTATGGTCTTTGATACGACCAGTGTTCATAGGGTTTCCATTGATTATTGTGACTGTGGCCACGGGATCGGAGTCCTTCACTCTCACACCCAACTGCTTCATGCACATTGGGTTCCAGCCACTTTCAGCCGGCCCAAAACCGTCTTCACCTTCGATCTGCTGGACACATTCCACGAGCTCACACTCCAGGGCAAAACAACCCTCTATGATTTTTACCATTGTATCCTATGCAAAACCGACAATGCCCAACTGGGCAAGCCAATCGTAAGTATGTTGCTGTCCAGCCTGTAAGTTGTTATCATTTACATTGGCACATAGTATCGATACAAGGAATTCCAACGTGTCATGCAGATTTGGCACCACCTGAAGATGCTTCAAAGAGCGGGACAGGGCCATGATCCACTGGGTGCTGGTGCAACGCAGGAGGGAGAGCTTGCTGTTGAGTGTCCAGCATGTCCCCATCCGGGCTGTAACCTTCCTGAAGGTTGGGAGAACGCACCTCCAGAAATCGGGTAAGTATAATGTGTTGTGAGGAAGCCCATACTAAAATTTTGTAGTTGGTTGTATACTCTTTTTCTTGCTGTCGACATAAATTTTTGCATGGGTCTCAAGGATAAAGGTATCTGCAACGTGGAGCTGGCACCGGGTTGGGCAAGCTTTGTTGAAGAAACCCGGTTCCAAGCTCATGTAAAAAACCATCTTGATCAGAAGGAGGTGAGCATTGATGTGAATCTGTATGGGTGCTGTCTAATGGGCTCTCAGATCAACATGTGTACATCTAAACATGACACAGTCCTCCATGCGAATTCTTGCAACAAGGAGGGGTATCTTGCATCTGGAACGGGTCTTGCACAACGTGGCTGTCATGCATTAGTTCGCAAGAATGGCGTTGCTGACCTCCAGAAGGGGGAGAAGTATGACATTGTCTAATGTCTCTTCATGTCAATCTAACAGCATTCATAATAGGTACTGCAATATGGACTATGTGATCCTATCTGCACTGATTGGGTTCGGGCTGCTGTGATTGATTATTACATATGATATTGCTTGTCAATGGTCAAGGAACTGGGTGAAGCGAATTAAGGAATACCCCGAGCAAATGCAGATTGACCTCAATTCGATTGAAGTTCACACTGCCGTACCTGGTTTTCACATACGTGTGCATGGTGTCGATTGTCAGCAGTTATATTCACTTGCATTGATGTTGTTTGTGGGGAATACAGTTGGCGAGGAGGTAGAGACTGGCTGGGCTCACATGAACCTCGCAGCATCTTCTGTTCGAGAATTGGGCCCTGGTCATCATCACGAAGTGCTGAATGACCACTGGGGAGGGTGGAATTCTCAGAAGATAATTACCTTTAGTGAGTGAGCACCTTTGGTTCTTCGGTGATGATTGTGTAACTGATAGGAATTTTTTTCAAGAGACCCTCTTTTGGAAGTGATTCAAGGAGGCTTACATCATGAGTGCAAAACATCAGGACCTTTTTGCGAAGTTCACAGCAACCTTCAAACCCGAGACTGTGCAGAAATGGGAGGCATCTATAAAGGCTTGGGATGCAGATGAAAATGTTCCAAATCCGTATGAAGAGCCGGTTAACAGTATGGTCTTATCACATCATCTTTGCAATCACTTACAACCATCCTTAGCTACAACAGGACATGAGATTCGTGCACAGCTCGCACAGGAGGAGGAGACTGAAGCCTCACATGGCCTACTACCACCCCACCAGATAAGTCTGAGCACTTTCCTAAATACTGGTCTGGATCTCAAGGAACAGCATTTTGTAGTCAATACTATGCTGTGATGCATTTCCACTGACCACTCATTTTTTCAGGCGAAGTATTTGGTTACAAATATCTCAGACAAAAGGATACCTGACTTGTGCTCAGCTCACTGATGTCAATGAGAAACGCATCACTCTTTATCATCGTATACAGGGGTGGCGTGAAGCTCAAATGGTTTATATGTCATGTGTGGCATCACTCCTCATGCCACTGGGGACCATGGAGCTGCTATCTTCTGATGAGCATGCCAAGGATGTACCATTGTGGTTGCCCTCATCATTGCCAGTGTTGATGCCTCAGCAACTTCGGACCACAGGACTTTCACCTGGCCTCTGCGAAAAAGAGACACGCCTTTGCATTGCACAAGGTGATGATGCCCTCACCAAGATTTGTCAACAGCAGCAGACAATGACTGGTCTTGTGATATTCAAGAAATTGAATATTTTGGGTGCTGGCCAGAAGAAAAATACCCGCATGTGTACGTTGTTCAAAAGGTTAACCAATAAGACAGAGCGAGTGGCAGAGTGCTACCATGCAGCTTGCACAGCCCTTGAATCGCTTGATCCAGATGGAGATTGGACGGTCCGCCTGCAAGTTCTTCATCCCAAAGATATTTGTGGGCCTGGAAGGGAGGATGTGGATAATGTTTCTGAGATGACATCCGAAAAACAGTGTCAACTGTCATGGATCTGGCTAGTGCCATGTGTTGAAACAGCACCTGATATGAGAGACATGGAGGAACATCTTGATGCAAGTCTCCGAGTTGAATGGGCAAAGTCAAGAGCCAGAGCAGGACGGTGGTCTGAGGAAGTCTGTTTACTTTTGAAAGATATGTGTCGGACTCTTGTTTTCTTGGACTGGAGGGCTGCATGGTGGAGATCAAAGGTGTCTTCACGGCCTTCAGAGCTTGCACCTGTGTGAGAGGGGATTAAGGCATATGCTGAGAAACAAGCAGATATATTTGAGGGGATCGCAGTGGGTCATGCAAAGTATTGGCTGGTTGAATTACGGTCAAGGGGTATTAATTCAGAGTGGCCGGCAAGATATTGTCAAGTGTCTACTGATCTCAGCAGGTCTAATGTTGCTGCCGCAGATTCAACTTGTTCCACACTTATGGAGATGGATGTATCTGGTGAAGGTGATCAAAGTGAAGGAGAAGATGAGGTTGAGGATAGAGATGATATAGATCTTGATGGGGATGATATCAATGATGTGTTTGAAGTAGATTTCTAGTCATAATGATGTTGACATGTTCATGTCAAGAATAGCAATAGGTTCAACAAAGAGGCTTGTCCAAAAATTACTCTAAATCAATCACAGGCAGGCCTGTCAAAAATTAGCCTAGGTCAATAACAGGCCTGTTAAAAATTAGCCTGGATCAATAACAGGCCCTGTCAAAGATTAGCCTCGGTCAATAACAGGCCTGTCAAAGATTAGCCTGGATCAATAACAGGCCTGTTAAAAATTAGCCTAGGTCAATAACAGGCCTGTCAAAAATTAGCCTGCACAAATAACAGGCAGGTTCATTAACAGTGTGAAGCTTTATGCAGGAATGACTTGCTCTGTAGGACAACTTATCAGCAAGGTAATGTGTATGCATTTCACTATATAGTATTCACCTGTAGGACAACTTCTACAGGTGGTGTAAGTAAATGAAGTGAGTTAAATGGTTCAAAGGTATCATACCTCAGCAAGGTAATGTGTATGTGTTTCGCTGAGGTATCAGTGTATCTACGTGTATGTTTATACTACGAGGGGTGAATGAATGAGCCTACAAGGAAAAGGGTAAACATTGCATATGCAAAGGATAAACTGAAACAGGTTAAATATAAAGTAAGTGGAGCGGATATGATGTTAAAAT
>QLPF01006647.1:0-25345 GCA_003314045.1 Hygrophorus pudorinus | reverse complement strand
ATCTCGCTATGGGCATATCTATTTCCTCCGAAAGAAAAGTGGTGTCTTTGGTGTGTACAAAGAGTTTGAGGCTCACCTTCGTACCCAGTATGATTCCCCAATCAAAATCCTCCACTCTGACCGTGGGGGCGAATACCTTGACAGGGAGTTTTTACTTCACCTCAAATCTGCTGGCACGAAACAGAAACTCACCGTTCACGACACCCCTAGTCAAAATGGTGTGGCCGAGCGCTTCAATCATACCATTGTCGAACGTGTTCGAGCAATGCTCCACGCCAGTGGACTTCCACGCTTTTTGTGGGCAGAAGCAGCTAGACACTCAGTATGGCTCCGCAACCGCACCACCACTTGTGCCCTGGATAACATGACCCCTTGGCAAGCTATTACTAGCAGAAAGCCCAACCTGAGTGTCATGCGTGAGTGGGGAGAAATGTGCTGGGTAAGGTTAGAAACAGGTACTAAGCTTGGAGGACGTGTACGCGAGGGATGTTGGATCGGTGTTGATGATGCAGCGCCGGTTGCCGGATCTATTGGCCTGACACCAAATCTGTCTCCATTGAGCATAACATCTACTATGACAAGTCACCCGCGTCAGTTGATCGTCTCGAGGGGGAGAATACTAACTTCGAGATCAATTCAACAACGCTTCCCACCACATCTGAACCCTCCAAACATACACCAAACCCTGCTCCAAACGATCCTCCCGAGCCCACGATGAAACATACATGCAAACCCTCTCAGCGCATTGTTGACATCATTGAGGGGTGTGCCGTCGCATCCGCCAAGCCCACTGACCCAATCTTACCTGTCAGGACCCAAATTCTGCCCATTCCCGAAGAACCTTCAGAGTTTGAGGCCGTAGGAGAATCCGATTGGATTATGGTTCTTGAAGATGCCGACTTCCTGGAGGAATACGTGTTAGTAGCTGAGGTTAGTGAGAAGGAAGCGCTGGAGCCACAAAGCCTAGCAGAGGCAAGGCGGTGTCCGGATTGGTTGATGTGGGAGAAGGGGATCCTGGAAGAATTAGAGACATTGAGGTTAGCAGGTACTTGGAAGTTGGTGGACCACCTGGGCGAAGGACAGAACATTGTCGGGTCAAAATGGGTTTTCTGAGTGAAGAAGGACGCAGCCGGCACAATTATCAGGCACAAAGCTCAACTCGTTGCACAGGGCTTTTCGCAAGTGCCCGGAGTTGACTATTTTGATACCTACACTCCTGTAGCCCGCTTGGCGTCCATCCGCACAATCCTTTCCATGGCAGCCACCCTTGATATGGAACTTCATCAGATTGATATCAAAGGCGCGTATCTAAATGGGGAACTCACCACTGACGAAGTAATCTATATGCGTCAGCCTCCCGGATATCCTGCCCCCGATTCCTCTGGAAAGGTGTGCCACCTTCTCAAAACCCTGTACGGCTTGAAGCAGAGCGGCCGGGGGGTGTAGGTTCAGCCGATACAAGGGCTGGAAGCAGGTGTGTGGATTGGTAGAACACGACGGCATACTGGTGTCAGTCAGTGCATTCATGTTTTGTGGCATTTAGGAGTGTTTGTTGATGGGGGGGGTCAATACAGCATTGACAAGACCACCAGTCATTGTGGCAATGACAGTAAAAATCTATGAGATTTATTAGGTTGAGATCAACAGAGATGAAATTCGTACAAACTTTCAGGGTTGATGAGCACAGAATGTGAGGCCATAACAGCAGTATATTCAAGTTATCACACTATTGGAGTGGGATGATACAGGACCTGTATTAGGGAGATATTAGCACTTACAGTCGGACAACACACTTGTTTACAGTTTAGAGACAATTTATGAAGTACAAAGAGACAATTGACCGAGCGCACACTCGGGGGGCAAATTGAATGAGGCAGAGATAGTGGTTGGAGTGCACAGCCTGCTTGATTCTCACGCGTGCACACAGACGTACTTTTCCAAAAGTGGGCAGAATTCTGACTCAGACTACAGCCTCAATTTTGTACTCACGTCTGCTCATAGTTAGCTTACACATGGACCTCTGGAAGTGTACTCACAACCATGGCCGAACTTGAGAAATTCATTAATCCCTTACTCACGTATACTTGAAGGAGGATTGTAATCTGCGCATGGCGGTATAATAACGGGGACGCACGAAATAATAAAAGTGCTGAATCAACATCATAATTAACGGATCCCATTCAAACATTACGAGTAGTGAGCGCACAAGCTTGATGCCGACATCAATGACCCCGGAGTGTCCAACTTGAGGTTTTTCGCTCTTTCTCAGACTCTCCGGGTCCCAAGGAGGCAGGAGAGAAAAAGGGATAGAAAGGGTTGTAGTTGCCCTCATGCTGACAAATAACGGAAGTAAACTTGTCAGACTTCGCTGTGGATTGAACTACCAGGGGAAGTTCGGGGCTGGGTGTGGTTGGTTGAGTTGGTCGGGACGGGGAATAGGTGGGTGGCGGGTTGAGAGTTGAGTCCGCCGTCTGCAACGAGACACTCATGAGACCTTGTGCGCCCCGATATCTTCGTGTGTCACTTATTAGAGTTGTGCTCACCGCATCACCAGCCTCGATAGCCTTGTCAGGGGCACGTTCGTAGTTGATCATCTGAATTGTAATAGCCGGATATCTCAGTCGACGAACTTCAAAACGCGTTACAAGTTCACCTTTGTACTACTAGTAGCGATTTAAACTTGATGTCTTTGGTTGCTGCGCAACCCTCGTTTTTGGCTGCGCTCCGTTGCGCACATCGCAATTGGGCTGAGGTGCGTGACTTTGCGTGACGCCGTTCTCCTTTGTGTCAGACGTCAGTGCTGCTAAATGTCAACGAAACGTAGATGGGGTCAAGAGGCTCCAGTTCCACCCCCATCCGAAGAACAGCCCCTCAAGAAGGTCGACGAGAAGTCAGCCTCGGATGCAGCTTTAGCAGCTGCGGCTATCGCTGCCAAGATCGCTGCGCAATTCGTGAACGGCGGACCCATCGCATCCGGCGGACAAAATGGGTCCAACGATGGGGAGGTCACTTATCATATTGATATCAATGATGTGAGGAACCGGTATATGTTGACCAAGAGTGCGACGCAGCTGCAGGTGTGTTTTGTTTGCTTTGTTTGTTCTCTGCGTTCTCATGGAGTTGTATATCAGATCCACGAAGAAACTGGGGCATCCGTGAGCACGAAAGGGGTCTGGTATCCGGATCGCTCGAAGGCGACAGAGAAAGACCCCCCGTTGTACCTGCATATCGCCGCCACCACGCAAGAAATATTGCAGAAGGCAATTGATCAAGTCAACAACTTGATTGCGATCGATCTTGGGTCACTTGTTGAGGATAAGAAAGATCGAGGTGGGAAGAAGGTGTGTTGATGTCTAATGCCCCCTTACACGGCCTGATATTTTTGAAAGCGCAAATGGCTAGAGGAGAAAGATCAGCCCGGCCCCAAGGACAATAAGGGCACAAACTCCAACCCATCCAACAGTCATCCAGAGGGCCCACCGCGGAATGCACCAAATTCCGGACAACAGGGGCAAGGCCCTGGAAATCTGGGCCAAGGAGGTACTGCACCTGCGACGCCAGTATCAGGCCAAAACCGGGACATGACGGCCTCTTGGTCAGCGATCTTGGGTAACCCTCCTTCCATGAATCCCTCGCAACCACCCGATTTGTTCTCCTCGGACTTTATACAGTCTGTCGCATCCTCGCTCGACGAGTTTGATCCCGCAATCTTTCGAAATGAAGGCGATATCAATTTTGAACGAGATTTTGGGCAATGGTTTAACCCCGACGATGTGACCTCGTTGGATCTGAAGTGAGTGGATGTACCTTTGCTATCATTTGCCAGGGCGTATACTTTTTGGAGTCTATCTGCTTTATATCTGTGTTCATACTATCCGCGGGTATATTTTCTTTATACAAAGGCTGCTCGCAGCTCATACCTTGTTAGATAGTTCGTTTGTCGAGTTGTTGCATCTGTTCCATTGTCCGTGTATTATGTTCCTTTGCTTGTTTCTTAATACTCTTGCATGTATCACATTTCAATAGTCTCTGGACGGAGTTCTGGAATGGAATTTATTGCTTTGATTGGCGTTACATTAGGTTTTTTTCTAAAATCATGATCAGAGGCATGCCGCAGCGTATGTTTGACTGTCATCGAAAGGCTGTAGAAGATTGTACATTACGTGCAGTAGTAGTGTCAACTTTTTTTTTCTGAGTGAATTATACACTGCAGCTATTGTACATGAAGGTCGTTAGATATACGAAAAGATCAGACGAAAAAAAGAGACGAACCTAAACAGCAGTCCACCAGTCAAAGCACCTGTCTGCACCAACAACCGACCAAAAGATAAACGTTTAAACTTGATGTCTTTGGTTCCTCCGCTCCGTTGCGCTGGGCTGAGGGTGCCGCGTGACTTTGCGTGACTCGGACGCCGTTCTCCTTTGTGTCAGACGCGTCAGTTCTGCTAAATGTCAACGAAACGTAGATGGGATCAAGAGGCTCCAGTTCCACCCCCATCCGAAGAACAGCCCCTTAAGAAGGTCGACGAGAAGTCAGCCTCGGATGCAGCTTCAGCAGCTGCAGCTATCGCTGCCAAGATCGCTGCGCAATTCGCCAACGGCGGGCCCATTGCATCCGGCGGACAAAATGGGTCCAACGATGGGGAGTTCACATATCATATTGATATCAATGATGTGAGGAACCGGTATATGTTGACCAAGAGTGCGACGCAGCTGCAGGTGTGTTTTGTTTGCTTTGTTTGCTCTCTGCGTTCTCATGGAGTTGTATATCAGATCCACGAAGAAACTGGGGCATCCGTGAGCACGAAAGGGGTCTGGTATCCGGATCGCTCGAAGGCGACAGAGAAAGACCCCCCGTTGTACCTGCATATCGCCGCCACCACGCAAGAAATACTGCAGAAGGCAATCGATCAAGTCAACGACTTGATTGCGATCGATCTTGGGTCACTTGTTGAGGATAAGAAAGATCGAGCTAGGGAGAAGGTGTGTTGATGTCTAATGCCCCCTTACACGGCCTGATATTTTTGAAAGCGCAAATGGCCAGAGGAGAAAATACCAGTGGGACTGGAGACTATCCGTAATTTCAATGTTCGTGCAAAAGTCGTTGGACCATCTGTGCGTGTTTGCTTTGTTGCATGATGGGAAGCAGCCTAAGCATTATTAGGGCCTGTTCGTCAAGTACATTCAGCAAGAAACGGGTACGCGCGTACAAATCAAAGGCCTCGGCTCTGGGTTCGTAGATCAAGAAACGGGGCGTGAATCGGACGAGCCTATGCATATTCACATTACGTATGCTCATTCTTTTCATTATTCCCGTCGTGTTGCTCAGACAGATCTTGGGGACATGTAGTGGACCTGAAGAAGGGCCCATCGCGCGTGCAAAGGTGCTCACGGAGGACCTTCTTCAAGTGGTCCGATCCGAACACGCGAAGATGCAAGCAGTGCTGCACCAACAGCAGATGGAGCTCCACCAGGCGCAGGCACAGTATGCTGCGTTTAGCGCCATGGCTGTAGGTAACTTTCCTCTTTGGTTTCCCCGTGATTGCTGGTTTTGGTGGTTCTCTGGTACCTGTACTGGGTTGTTTCAAGCCCCCTTCATCTTCGGGTTTAAAGCTAACTCGACAAATATAATGATACTAGGGCTATGCACCTCCCCCACCGGCTAACGCCCCGCCTCCTCCTCCAGGGGACCAACCCCCACCCCCACCTAATGCCCCTGCACCAACCGATGGGCAACACCAACAACAACCGCCCTCGTCCTTCACTTCGAGTGATGCTGATGCCTACGCTGCATACTGGTACCGGGTTTACTTGCTTTTCCTATGTACCTCTTCTGACGCCCATTTGCCCAGGGCTTCATACGGCTATGACGTCAACTCCCCCCAATTTAAAGAGTGGGCGGCGACGCAGCAGCAGCAGTACAGTCAATATTACTCTGCACAGGGGGACGGCGCTTCGACTGCTCCTGCTCCTGGTCACCAAACGGTGCCTCCGCCTCCGCCTCCTGGCTAATGTGTTTGGATGGTATAGGTCAGAATTTGGTTGTAATGATATTTTTATGGCGGTGTTTTGTTTCTGTGCTAATGCTGATATCAACACTTGTATGTAAACGGGAGCGATGTTGTATGTGTACGCATGAATGCTTGAGTGCCGCAACGACGACTCACTTGTGTGGTATAATACTCGCGATCTCACTTTGTACTCACGGTCCAGATCAGGAAATCCAGATCTGATCACGGTGCCACGGTTCTGCAAACTTGATTTTTACTTTTCCAGATTTACAGCACACCTATTTCTTTATCTCAAAGATCTTCCAAACCGTCGATGGCAACGGATAAAGAAACCTTGTTGAGTTTCGGTTTCGACTCCACACGTGTCGACTGTTCGTCAAGTGTCTATCTACCTTCATATTAACTTTACACAACTTACGCTATCTATCCTTTTGTACTCATCATGCGTCGACTTGTACAGGGGCTCTCAAGGCCACTGGAAATCGTGGACTGCAGCCTGCGATGGATCATATCCTCGAACACGAAAATGATGTTGTACCGGACCTCAGTGCTATTTCAGGCTCAAGCCCCTCAGCTGCGGGTGTTACGAGTGGAGTGGGGGCTCCGATGGACGAGGATGATGAGGACTCCGAAGCCTTGAAAAGTCTTGGCCTCGTCGCTAATAATGAGGTTGAGGCGAAGGTGTGTTTTGCTCCACCAATACGTCTCGCGAAAATTGATCCAGAACTTGGGCGCTTAGAGTATCAAGTGTTCGGAATGTGGTAAAATATTCAGGAACACTGCCTTGGCGAATTTCCACGCTGAGAAAAGCGGCCATGACCAGTTCGAGGAGTCAACGGAAGAGGTCATATAAATTTCATCTTTCGTCTGCCCACTATTGAAATGCCACCATTCCGTTCTAGATAAAGCCACTCTCCGAAGAAGAGAAAAAACAAAAACTGGCCGAGCTGCGTGCCAAGATGTCCGACAAACGATCGAAAAAGGCGGAAGAAGAAGCGAAGGAGCACAAGGTAAACGAAAGCATACGGCGGAAAGCTGGCAAGGTAATGTAGTTTGCCCACCTTTCAATCCGGCGTGTGTCTGACGCTTGCCACGGCGCCCTTAGGACATGGTTCAAATTAAAGAAGATCTGAAGCTGAAGCAAGCTCTGAAAGAGGCTGAGGAGAAAAAGCGAGGTACGTATTGATTTGTTGACCCTATGAATTTGCAAAGCCTCTTCCCTCTTTCTTCCTTCTTTCTTCCGGAACTTACATCTGGATCTATATGTAGAAAAAATAGCAGATGCCCGTGCCAAGGCAGCCATCAAAGCACAGATTGAAGCCGATAAAATTACACGAGCAGAAAAATTCGCTCGGGAGAAGGCCTTGCGCGATGGTCAACCCATGCCCGACAATTCTGCCACCCCCGCGCCTGCCCCCGCAGCTTCGGCGGCGGCAGGCTCGTCTACAGGTGTCGCAGGTAAAGATTTCAAAGAGACGAGACTACAGATCCGGCTGGCTAGTGGGGGGCAACCATATACGACAACGTTGTCCAGTGATGCGAGTACGTGACATCATTACACCCCTTTATGTCGGAGGATAATTGACAGTTCATGTGCTGCAAGCGTTGCGTGAGGTTGCTGAATATCTAGCCGGCCAGGTGTTGTCCATTGACGTGGAAACCGTCACGTTCGCGCAGCATTTCCCCAGGTAAACTCTACTGTATTCTTCATGACTCAGAAACGACAATCTCATTCTGTCACCTTGTATACAGGAAAATGTTTTCTCGTTCAGACTTTTCGCGAACTTTGAGGGATCTCGGGTTGACACCTTCCGCCGTACGTTACCATGGCTCTCCGTCCTGTGACACCCAATATTGACATGATGCAGGTACTCATTACGTCGTAGGGAAGCGGCTGGCGACCGTTGCAAGCCATGAATGTGCCAATAATTTATATGCCAGTGGGCAACGCAGGAGAGCACGAGTAAGATTGTATCAATATTTACTTGCAAGTCAAACATATTAGATTGCAAAGTTGGCCGTCAAAAAAAAGTTACCCAGTGTAGAATGTGGAATCATTCAGACCCGTTCGTGGGTTGTCAGTTTGGCCTGCGACCGTAGGCGTCTCGTTTATTCTGGGCCTTGCCCAATGTGTCGTCAACCTTGTTTGGGTACAAGGGCAAGCGTCTACACAATTCCTGGGTATGTACTGGGCAGAGGAGTTTCTCCACAATGTCTACAAAATCCGTACAGCAATATACAGTCATGCTATCCCTAAATAATATCATATTGATATTCTACTATTCTGAATTTTGTATTCAAGCTCTAGAACGCACTATTGCCGGATTACATGTACGCAAAAGGCGACGCGTGCAGGCCGGATGGCGTCCTGGGAGCTTCTTTCCTCCTCGGTCCTGCCGTAATAGGTACGACGCCTACGGAATCGGTTCTGGGCAAATAGAATGTGCGATATAACGGAGTGGTACGCATAACGACAGCGCTGATAGCAGGGTCATCACCGCAGCCATGTGTGATCAGCCTGTCTGCGACATGAGCATGAGGGATGACTCGGAAGGAGTTGTATGGATATGCAATACCACGGTTACCGATTCCGTGAAAATCATCGTCGACCATAATCCAACACTGTAACCCCCCCGCCCATGCTTCCAACCGCAACCATGCCCTCTTCTTCATCTATTGCTAAACGAATCCAATCATCATCCTCTCGTACATGGAAAACTATAGACGCCATCTCGCTGGAGGGGAGCTGGACAGAAGGATCCGCGGCGTAGTCATTGATATCACCTGGATGCCTGTCAGGCATCAGAATTCGGCCCGCCAGTCTCTGGCCATTTCCACTGTGTTCAAAATAGTCCTCGGTGTGACTGTCGATCCAGAGGGCAGTCCCATACAGCCCGAGAATCATGGGCGACGGGGCAAACAAACGCACAGGCGAAGCGATGGACTGCATGAAAACTGGAGAGACGGAGTAGGGAATGTTATTGGCGTTGACTCCGTTCGATGGCACGTACGATTTGTTCGGGTGGAGCATGTAGTGATGAAGGATATTAATGGGCCAAGGATACCAGCTGCCAAAGCGGATGAGCACGTTAAATGTTGCACGATCCCCACCCGGTGCCTCCGGCCAACGGATTTGTTCGGCAACGCAGATGTTATCAACCCGCCATGGCCAGTTATGTCGAGCAACAGGATGAACGATAGTGCCAGCTGCTACGGTCGTACGGAGAGACGACAATGGATATATCTCCACCGTCGGCATTCGAAATAACATGGCAACGTCCTTGGTAACGATTGCAGCGAGCAGCTTTTCACGCTGTCGGAAACCCACAGGCATGGTAAGGTTATTTTGAATGGCGAGATAGAAAGGCATGAGCCATACCTGAGGACTTTCTGGATTTTGCAGCTCGATGTCACGGTCAGGGTTGTGAAAATCCCAGAGCACGTAACGCAAGTTGCCTTCTTGCGCTAGAATATGTGAGCCTGAAAATACATGAATTTCTCCCAGTCGTGTATTGAACGCCCCCAGCGTGACGAACGCTGAATCCGGATCTGTGGCGGAGAAATTAATGCCCCAGATCTCGGTGCTAATGTATGTCAGTATTGAAGACATGGCGAATACGGGAAAAGTGTACAAACTGAGGACACTGCACCGCTATAAGAGCTGGGTTTTTGCGATCGGTGTTGACCGCAAAGCTGCTAAAGACTCCAAGTTGGCGCCTCGCAACACAGACCGGGGGGGTAACATCCACATTCCAGCACTTGACACTGAACGGAAGTTGTGGAGAACCGACAGCGACATCAACGGACAAAAGCCAAGGTCGTCCTCTCCCGTGAATGAAAATCAGGGAGGCATTGCGCGACGGAGACTCTGACCCCGGTAGATGTAGCTGCCGAGTTGTAACTGGAGTAGGCGAAGACCAGTTGTGGCGCAATCGCATTGCACAGCGGGTGAAGCGCTCGAGCTCACCCGCGGAGAGCGAGTCTATAGGTCTATCGGCGAGTCCGGGAATAGGAATATTTTTTTCTAGGACGCGAGCGGACAGTATGGTGTACCATAGACTGCGCATGTTTGTAATGGAGAGAAATAATCGGCTAGTCTACATGAGGAAAGGATTTGTTAGCGTCTGGATTTATACACATTAGACTAGACCTACTGCCCGAATATTCAAGATATCCTCCACGGAGAGATATTTTCCACAAATGATGAGACAAATGTCGGCGGGTAGTTGTTCCCAGTTCGCCATGCTTAAGTCCTTTCCCTAGTAGATATGCGTTACAGATGTCCTGACGGACTGTAGACAGGTTCCAAGACTGCCGGAGAACTTTGTGATTTTTTTCGTTAGTTTGCGAGTTGAAATGCTGGAGAAATGATACGAACATTCTCATGTGACGAGCGGAGAGGGAGCCCATTGACTCGGACCAGGCTGATAAGTAGCAGATCGATGAAAATTTCGACACACGAAAACATCGGGCTTCTCTTTACGGTATGTCGACGGAATCGCACATTTTATTGATCCACCCGGCGTCAGTGTAATATTAATCCCCGAAGGATCTTCGTCAAGATCGTTCAATTGCGACTCTTA
Source organism: Hygrophorus pudorinus (assembly GCA_003314045.1). Taxonomy (NCBI): domain Eukaryota; kingdom Fungi; phylum Basidiomycota; class Agaricomycetes; order Agaricales; family Hygrophoraceae; genus Hygrophorus; species Hygrophorus pudorinus. The sequence goes on along the minus strand of QLPF01006647.1, from coordinate 14,751 downwards.
AAAAAACGAAAACTATAAGGTGACATAGATTCTTGGTGGGAAGTAGGAAGCTTTACCTTGGTTGCAAAGTACGTCCCAGACGACGTGAAGGTGTTGTTGTATTTTAAATTTGGCACCAAATGCGTCAAAAAAGGAAATTGAAAATAATGTGCAGACATACTAAGTATAATCTGATTTTGAACCAGGTGATTCAGTACATCGGGGTTTGGAGGTACAAGGGGTACTGCCTAGTGACCACCCGTGTGATCTTATCTTATCAGCAGGACGAATACAATGCTTACGTCAAAAGGGTTCTCACTGGCATCATGTCACGGTCGTCCACTGGCACCAGATTTCTTGTCGTCCTGACTCTAGCGGCCTCTGCATTGGCTCATAAGCACAGCGAAGAGTTGTCAGATGAGGAAATGGATGCTCCAGTCGATCTTTTACTCTGGATGCACATATTTCTTCAGGCGGCAGTTTGGGGGGTTCTCTTTCCAACCGGCATGGTCCTAGGGATCACACGAAGTCGATGGCACGTACCAGTGCAGGTAAGCATGGCTGACGCCGGTTGTACGCCTGTATAATTTGACTTCCATTCAGTCTATGGGCTTCGCATTGACAGCTGCAGGCTTCATACTCGGCCACTCTCACGAAGGGCGATTATTTCTCCCATCCGTACACGGGTCCTTTGCGTCGATTCTTTTCATACCATTGGCTGCCCAACTTCTGCTGGGAATTTATTTAAAATTGCATATTCACGAGGAATCACTACGTCCATGGGCAGTGCGAGCACATGGAATTCTCGGAAAGGCGTATCCCATCCTTGGTTGGACTCAGATGCTGTTCGGTGCTGTTACTTTCCGAGGCTATTGCAGAGGTGGTAACCTTGGACAGTGCCTCGCTCATTACATCATGGTAACGTCCATACGGCAGTCACAGATAACTGTATTGATAATTGATATCAGGGAAGCGGATTCATTGCTTACGGCATCATCATGGCGATCTTGCTCGTTGTCGGAGAATCGTGGATAAGACGAAGTGGCCGCAGTCCAGAATGGTGGGATTCGTGGATCATTATGCTATGGGTGAGTATCGAACATTGTGTCAATCAGCCTATGCACTGATGGACTCTCTAAAGGGCATTGGTAAGCGCGGAGTCCGCGTTTCACTTGTAAAAACTCATTCCTGAGCCAATCACAGTAAATACTTTTACCGAACATCGCGGCGCAACTTGGTCCGTCAAGGATATGCAGCACACGTGAGTTAAATCGATTCCGTAGTATCATATTATCCAGATAACACTTGCCTTTTTTCTAGAATTCTGGGTGTTCTATGTAACTCTTCTCTTACACTTTCCCCTTGTGGGGTCGCTGATTGTAGGGTTCTGCCACAGGGTGGACGGGTGGGCTTTTGGGCATATTCCTTGCACGCAACAAGCAGGTATGATCAGCTCGTGATTCCGCATAGTATCTGCTCATGTACTTGTGCGTACATTAGCGTAATGTGGTCCCAGGTCTTATGTACGTCCTTCTTGCATTAGATGCACTCACAGTACTCACACCCGTTCCAGCATTATACTAACAGGCTGGGCAATGTCAGAGCACAGTCAGAAACTCATGATATCCACCAAAGTGAGATCTCGTACTGTATTTCTCATTGAGTTAACACGTCCAAATGATAGGTTCACGCAACCTTTGGCAACACCCTTATGTTAGCGGGTGCCGCTCGCATAATCGAAGTTTGCTTCCTAGCACCAAAATTGTCGACAGAAACTTCCGACGACGACAGTAGCGGCAGCGAGCGTACTGTCACGGAAACAACGATCGCTTCTGAGAGCAACGGAAAGGTTACTGCTAGTTTGGCTTTCCGGCATCTTCCGCCCTTCGTAAGTCTGCACAGAAAAGTTACCGATCGCGAACGGTGCTAACGACCACGGTTTACGTCGGTTGAGTAGTTGCTCGTATCGGCTGGGTGAGCACACCAACAAGGTTTACTCGCTCGAAACGTCTTGTTGATACCTCTCAAAGGCTTATATTCATGTCCGGGACTGACGAAGAACTTGATTTCGTCCACGACAACGGTATGGACCACGTTACATACCTTCTCATCATGTATAGGTGCGTACCAATCCGTGCATTCATTCGACTCCGATCTGACGGTGAACTAGCATGGGGTTCCTGATTTATGCCCTCGTACTGTCTTTGATTCACTTGTATACTTCGAGTGGCCGTCATGCTCATGCCAGCAACTCGCGCTCGAAGCACGCTGATGGCAGCATTGAGCTGAGACATACCAAGTGGTATGAACGTATACCCAATGCCGAGGTTGATGGACAGCACCATGTATTGGGGGAAATCGATGATGATTAAGATGTTGGAACGCTAGTGGGTATCTGCGTGGGTATATTGTAATTTGGTGTTTAAATTCTTGTGGGTATGTATGAATAATTGTCATTCCTCGGCCTCCACTGACCCTACCCCGCCACTGTCAGTCACGTTAATATCAATGGCTTTGAAGTCTCGACAGCAAACTCCTCACCGATTCCAGCGAGTGTCCACTAGCTGAGATCTCCTGGAATCTGCGGATGTTGCGGATGTGCGAGTTTCGAAGGGTCCAAGTTTCTGTACAAGGCATGTCTTCTCCATCCTGGCCTGTGTTCTCTCAATCCCCAACTTGAGGCAATGAGCTTTCATGCGAAATTTCAGTCGGAAACGTCAGTCAGGAACCCAAACTTCTATGCGAGGTATGAGGAATAAATAAGCGTTAAGATACACGGATGAGTTGGTGCGGGTCTAGCACAACTGCAATAAATAAATACTAGACAGAAAACCCATCAATGATGCTATTCCGAAGGAGTAAGGTATAACTTACAACAAGTGGGAGGGTGCGAAACTAGCGCCACTACTGTGGTGTGTAGCTCTTCCTGCCGCCTCTGTGAAACGGAAGCGTATAACGTTTCGTAAGCGTTTTCAGTTTTGCGTAAGGTGATAGGACCCTGTCGCTGTTAGATGACGACATCAATGTCCTTGCTTTGGACGAAAAATGCAAAGTGCCAGAGGGGGCACCCCTGACATAGTCGGACGAAGCACTTCTGTTCGGCTGCAGCGCTGGCAGAGACGCACCAGCAGAATCACGCGACGTGATTCTGCCTGATCCACCATCGGACTCGTACGAAACCGAAACTGCTCTAGCGGAATCAAATGACGGTACCCTGGAAAGAACCGATGAGGAAGGTCTAGTTCGTTCGGCATCTACTCGTGACGTTCCGAGGGCCATGAGGGACCTGATGCGTGTTTTTGGTTGGGGTACGTCGGACTGGAGCCAGATGGAGGGGATCGCGGAGTCATCGAACTCGGAGTACTGGGGGGAGACTTGGGGATCGGTGAGACGGTCCAATGGAGATTGCGAGAGAGACTCTGAAGGAAAACGCGTAAGCAGTACCATAATGTGTTCAAAGCATATAGGCCTTACCGTTTGTGTCATCGTTCACAGGGAGTGGCACAGTTTCGGGCGCTGTGCCATTTGGGTATGGGAGTATAAGAACCTCAGAAGACATCGGACTCATACCCAGGAAAGACGGCTTTTGCTCTTGTGGTGGGACAAGTCGCGGGGACGATGTCTCCGCCAGCCTGGGTACTGGAGGCGGGACAGGTGACTGCATGTCTTGATCTTCGCCAGAAAATGGGTGACTTCCACCCGCCTTACGTGGAGGTCGTAAGCCCGAAGCTCGACTGCTCCTTTTCTTCGCGGCAGAGACGCGGCCCGTCCTGTTTGACGCACTATGTGCACTTCGAACGGTAGCCCCGTCTGAGATGACGACGAGATTTGGAGCGGCTCTCCGATGAACGGCAACTATCTCTGCCATCTCGATATCGACCTCGTCCTCATAGTCACTTCCAAGAAGGTCAGTATCGTTTTCATCCATTTCCCGCGCCATCCTCTCCGCCTCTTGCCATGCATCCTCCAACTCGGCCTTGAGTCGCGTGATTTGCTCCTTCGCATTTACCAATTCCATCGTTCTCTTGGCATAACTCTTATGGAGTTTCCGAAGGGCGACGGCAAGAGCGCTAGCCCAGTGGCCGTCTTGCACTTTGGCAAGCTGGGACTGTTGGTCTGCTATCCGCATAAGCTCTTCGATCAGACGTTCACCATCGGCAGTACTCTCAGACAATTGCGTAGTCAGTCTGCCTACGATTTCTGCCGTATCAGCAGAATGAGATTTTCCGCTGGCAGCCATGGCAATCGCATTGAGGCCCTGCAACAGCATATTGCGACGGTGGGTATGAAAACGATACTTGGATTGTGTGACCGCTTTCAGATTGTCCAGACGCTCCAATTCCTGCGGAATGCTCTGATCGAGACTTTCGAGGGAAAGGAGCCGGATGAAAGACTCCTGTGAGGAGAGACGGATTGCACGCGACACGATTCGTTGCAACTCGTGTGAAGACAATGTCCATTGAGCGGCGTCAAGGGGAAGACCTTTGTAGGCAATGGGAGTAGTTTCAAAGTTGATCTTCGGGGGAAGAGTAAGAGGGCTGAACTTTTGTGCGGGCACCTTCACAGAACTTGGTGGGGCCACCTCGGCAGAAGGAGGTGTTGGGGGGAGTGGTGCGGGCGTCGAAGGGCGAGTATCAGACCCATGACTGCTCGCACTGAAGGCGGTCTTAAAGGGTGAAGCAGGAAGAGAGACTGGTGAATGTATTTCGGAGTTTTCTTCACCTGCGAGGGCCGTTTGAAATAGTGTAGTGCTAGCAACGGTTCGAATACGTGGACCTTGGGGACCGCGTGGTCGACCGCGTGCCGTCGGGGAGTTACCAGTGTGCTCTGAAGGATCCGCCGCCTCTGTCACCCGGACTGGCATGGCTTTTATGTACCTAAAAACGAGAAGGAAGGTGTCAAAAGCTAAACCTCGATAGCCTGAGAAGCAGCGTTACATAAATTTTGGTTCCTTATTATCTAATGATTCCACTGACCGATACAGTCTATTTATGAGCCTGATGTACGAGTCAAACTTGAAGGTGAATGCGAGGACTCGGAATCAGTCGCAACTTGAGAACCATCATGATGCGGCCGCTTTGCTTCTTCTGTAGATTACCCTCCAATACCTGCCGCGGGATCAGATATCAAATGCTTGCAAGTGACATCAACATCATAACTGAAAGTACTGAACATCCGAGCATGATTGGACGTGATACACCGCATCACACGAAACGCGACAGTAGGTGGGCTATATATGATACAAACGCTTTGATGCGACAAATAAATTATACAAGGCGGCCGTGGGCGTATCAGCACCCCATGATGATACCGTCATACGGCCCCCCGTGATCCCTAAGACTGCCCTCAAAGACGTTTTTCACGTCTCCAGTCGAGCATTGACTGTCCTGGTTGTCTTGCCCTGCAACAACACCTGCATGAACATCCCGACAAAACCGAAAAAAAAGTTACCTGGACACGAAGCCCATTCCCCCGAGTCTTCGATGTGCACTTCACCTGAAGGGTGGTGGAAGCCCAAGAACTGCTGGGGAAGAATGGGGATGAGGTCTTCCTTATTGTTGATGCGAGTCAGCGAAGTGAGGTGGCCATCGACATAGTCGGCAAAGGGTCCGTTCCCCACCTACGGTCATGTATGAACGACAAGAGTTCTTTAAGGAGGGAATGAGCGTACGCGGGGCATGCCGTAACCAACAGTTTTGAAGATGGTACCAGAAGGAAGGTGGAGCGGAAGATACACAGAATCGATGAGGGCCAGAGCGGCACCTTGAGAGATTCGGCTTACGATTACCAAAGAACAATAGGTGAGACTAACCCAACGAGTGCCCGACCATAGTGACGTGGGTGGCGCCGTTTGCCGACATAGCATGTTTCACAGCTGCGAGAATGGTACCTGCAGTCCTTCAGCGGTAGCGTCAGTACTACGAAACGTCAGTACAGGAGCACCAAAGTTACTTGGCATGCTCATTCGCGAATCCATCGTGAACTTTGATAGAAGCACTGATACCAGGGAAGAGAGTGGGATCCAAAGTTTTCATGAGGATATTGATGTCGGTGAGATCTGCGACGCTTGAAGGGAAAATGGTCCGAGTCGGATGTCAACATCTACGTGACCTTGAACTGAATTCTTACAGTTTAGATGGGTCAGTCCCCTGGTGGCTGATGATGACCGTGTTAAGAGATGGGTCAAACCCAACATACCCTTGAAAAGATAATGTTATTAAACGGGTATGAACGAGCGAGGACTTGGTTCACAAAATTGCACGAAATCGCCATCACCGCCGGAAGCCACAGGTCTAAACCCAGGATTAGCGGCGCATTGGGCTAATAATAACAGTGTAAATTTAGTTTATATGAATTGGTAGTAATTGCGCACCTCCGCAATCCCATGCCAGGGTATTTGCTGGTCGACAATACCCGGTACTGGCAAAGAAAGTGAACGGTTTGAAAGCAGAGATCTGAGCAGTAGTGAGGGCCGTAATGCTCTGCCGTGCCGGTGGAGCAGGGGACGCGTGAACAGCGTAGGCACTCAAAAAAACGGCGGGGATGAGGCTAAAGACCATCGTCTGAAGTATCCTGTGGGCTATGAACGCAGCTACGTATGGTACTCGTGGTCGTCATTATAGATTCTTTATAAATAGTTTGATTGGTATCCGAACAATCGAATAAGATCTGTTGTGACAAAAATGAGATGGCCAATGAGGCAAAAAGTAAAACTTACTTCGGCTACTGTTCGGCACACTTGCACCCTTGTCTACTCTCCACACGAGAGCTCACGATCAAGTCATCCATAAGATTTCATGTCAAGTGCACAAGTATAAACTTCAGCTCCGCCGGGGAGGTGTACCGGCCCGGGTAAGTATGCAGGGAGACCACATACATGTGTCTTTGGTGCCGACAGTTTCCGATGGCCTACATCGTCTTCGATAGGTCGGAGTACCGTCTACCAGCGACGGAGCCAAAACAGGATGTCGGGCATCCGATAACCCCGCCCCGCCTCAGAAGGACCTCCCGACTTCATCCTCGCACCCTGACCAAAAGTAACCCTCGCGAATATCCGTCAACACATGTACCGACGTGCGTTGATCCGGGCTCCCATACATGCTGCCATGAAGGTGGGTGAGGACCTGTGATAAGCAAAGAATACACACGTGCTAACATTAAAAACGAACCGCCTTTTCCGACATAACAACCATATATTCGATTAGTGATGTCCCAAGATCTGCAATGGAAGGCGATCAACGACTGTGGCCATATGACAGAACTTGAACGAGATGACAACGTCACCTCTGCAAAGCTACCAGACCCAGGCACGTTAAAATCCCAAATCCCCCCCTCGTTACTTGAGTGAAGTTTTCTTACTGTCTTTCCTATTTCTTATATAAGCCGCGAATCTCTGAATCCTCGGTTGAGACCGCGCGCAGACTTTTCAACTTCCACGTTCAAAAGATGTTCCGAGAGCGATTGTGCACAACCACGGACGTCGGTAATGGTGGATGGCGGCGGTTCCGAGTCGAGCGTTGGAGCTTTAGTCAAGGGAGCTCACGTTTTGAGCAGCCCGGGATGGTTGTCGAAAGCAGGCGGATCATGGGCGATACCGCGCAACTGTTGGCTACGAAACTTGATCAGAAATTATTCGCGACAGCGGAGGATGACTACGGGACTCGGGATGCTTACCACGAGTGTAAAATCATAATATGGCGAATTTTTAAAGCGGGTTTTCGACTAACCTGCCTCCGACCTATAGCTACAACTAGCTATAGTCCGAAGTGCACATAGTCTACTGACTCAGAAAGCCGCCCCAAGTTCCAGTCCGCGTCCAGGTCAAGGGGCGGACTAGCCCAAATTGAAAAAAACCTACCCTCGTCCGCGAGCCCCCACGGACAGCAAGGTGATTAGAATACACATAGATATAATGGACTCGGACCGGTAGGCGTTCAAGCACATATGAAAAATGCTTCTGGACGAAGCTGAACGATGAGTGAATGTAATATCAGCAGCACCTCGTACAAAATCCATGTGACAGATGGGGGTGGAAACAGCGACAATTCTGATACAGGATGAGCAGGGGTGTACTATGGGTTCCCGCAGTATTGAAATCGTAGCTAGTAGTTGAAATCGCAAACGTTGATCAATTGAACATATAAGTTAGAGGTTGGGTATAGAAGTCAAAGTTATCAAAAAGGTGGAAAGGTTATTCCCGAACCAGGTGAAATGCGCATACAAGTAAGAAGGCCAAAGAAATGGATACGTGCAGTGCGTGCCAACGCCCCGTTAAGATCCTCCAGTTCCCGACGATTGACCTTCTTCAGGCTTCTAGAAGATCAGTAGTTGTAAGGAATATGCAACTACTAGTAGGCAAAAAGCATACCGGGAAGACCACCTCATATTTGCCTTTGTAGATCTTACCGGTCCCATCTTCATAAGCGTGACCAGTATACTCAACGCCATGGGAGAAAAGAAAAGTGTAATGATGACGACCGTCGTCTAGCGAGACATGAAGATTATTGGTGACCGAGATGGCGAGTTCGCCAGGAAGGCGCAATGGCTCGCGTGCTTGGTTGATTAACCTCGATATTTGCACCTGGGCGTCCGCATATTTCTGGCCTAGCAGAGCATACGCTGCCACTTTCCTTCTCTCCCGTTGTATCGTCGGTCGATTATATGATGGGCCTTCCTTAAGGAGGCCCCTGAAATCACCCCTTGGGGCGATGGTGAAGGCTATTGAGATGTCCTCGCGCGCGACGAGGGAATTATGAGGCCTGGCCTGGCCAACACGTCAGGATAGCGTATCTTGAACGCAAATGATTTCTGAGGCTTGCTTCACGGATACTCAGAGGAGCAGCAAGGCCAATGCTCAAAAGCATGAATGAGTTGAAGAGTGCTACGGTCATCAATTTGAAGAGGACCATGGTTGTTTGAGTAATTTTGTCGTTGAAATAGACTGTCAATCAATCATTGACCCAGATCAGCAGGTCAGACGTGGTAATGTTGCGTACATGTTTTGAGGAGAAATTCGAAAGTCACCGGTCAACGGTGGATATCGCAGATGTCTGGGCTTCTCCAATCGCATTTTCACATGTGAACTTTTGCACACCTGATTGACAGTAGTATGCAATGCGACGACAAAATGGTACTGGTTGGTTCCGAATTCCGATCCTCAATGAACCTAGAATTATGCATGTACGTATCAAAGCAAGCAGAGCAGATAGGTAAACCAGCTGTGTAAGGTAGTGAAAAATATGTTAGCGTAGATTATATCAAATGATCTTCCAAACGTTGGCGTCTATGTTTCCGTTGAAAACGCAAACTGACGCTCTGTCATCCTACGTCTCCTTTCCCCGACTTTCCAAATCACATCTTTCAGTTCCTGCACAACCTCACCCCCAGGACCCCATCTCTCAATGCCAGGTTTCGACCCAGGAAGATTCGAAGCAAACCCGACTCCCAGACCACTCTCCCGTCGAGCCTTGACCATTTGTACCCGCTCCTCCCTCGTCAACTTCGACTTTCCCCGCGAGAACAACGCCTCAGCACCCGAATCGGCCTCAAACACCTGCTCGATGCCCTGCGGCGGCAAATGCTGCGACGACGCCGTTAGCAGCAAATGCGACGTCGCATCATCGACCTCGCCGCCCCCTTCTTGCGGTACCAACGTGAACCTGATCGGGCCGGAGGAAGGAGTGGGGTCGTCTGAAGCAGAGTCTGGTTTGTCGGACTCGTCACTACAGGCATCATGCCCGAGAGCAGGTACGTCATCTGCAGAATCGGGGTCTTCGATCTGGCGAGCGGGAGCGAGGATGTGGACGAGACGTTCTCGGCCCCGTTCGCATTCTCGCAGCGCCAGCCCGAGTTCGCGCCGCATGCGTTCGTATGCCTGGAGAGGGGGTGATTCGTGTTGAGATTCTGGTGAGGAGGAGCCTGGGGGGTCCGGTTCGGTTGGGTGCTCGCGTAAGGAGGCAACGCATTGTTCTAATTGTTCACGCGCGTCGTTTAGAGCAGAGGCGATTGCGTCGACATGTGCCGCGAAACGAGATAGATGGCTTGGCATAGGGGCGAACGAGACCATCTGTGCCATCGTCTGTGGTCGGCGTGATCGTATTGTTTCGTCTTCGATGCTGAATGATGAACTGGCGTTTCGTGAATGTGATGGGAGACTAGGGGTTTGATCCTGAAGTTTCTGTTTTTCGACCTCCTCCAGTGCCTCCGTGAGTCTCGCAGAAGCGTCAACGAATGTGGTCGTTAGCAAACCCATCACAGACCGTACATCCTCCCAATACCCCTCGTCCTCGTCCTCATTGAAACGCAACGCAAGCAAGTGAGAACATGCGTATCGTTTAGAAGCGACAGCACTCTGCAATGCGTGACTCAAAGCTGAAAGTGACAGCGGATGTCGTGTTGTGTGCATGGTCGTAAACCGTGATGCAGACGGTGCGGTATGAGTTGGTGCCATCGAACTACCGCGACCGGGAGACGATAAACCTAATGCTTCCATTCCGCCCGCCTTACGCGTCCTTTGTAGATCAAAGGCTTCCATTCCAAACTGTGATTGGGTTGCCTCACTGGAAAATGAGGTATTCGGATCTGGGTACGAGTCGTCTTCCTCTTGTACCCCCATGAGGCCTGAGGCAGTCGGGTCTGGAGTCACAGGGGCGCTGACACTGGACCTCACGAGAGATGTCAATTCTACTAGTGACGACAAATCCGACCGCCGTTTTTCCCTTCGTTTCAGGACTTGCATCGTTGGACTACCAGCCGATGCGAGAGTCGAATATGACCCATTCCAGGTAGATCTTTTGGCTTTCGAAGGCAATGAGTGTGACCGGTTGTGGGCAGTAGGAAAGGATAAGGGGCGGGGACTGTCGAACGGATCGGGAGAGGAGAATCCTGCTTTCATAGGTGAGGTCGGAGCGTACATTTCCGAGAGTTGAGATAGCTCTGATGGTGAGGTTAGAGCGGAGAAAAGCTGGCGGATATTGTCGCACTGGGTTTGGGTTGTGTGAAGCGAAGACTGGAGAGCGACACGGACGGAAGAGGAGGGTGAGGCGGGATTTGTTGGGCCATAGAATATGCTGACAGTGATCTTTAGTTAACGGGCTTCAAAGTGGGAATTGAACCGCACCTTCTTTCTTCGTTCTCCAGCATTGACATTGCCTCATGCACCACGGAATCCCAGACATCGCCAGCTGCTATCAAGTGGTTCAAAGTGTCTAAAGACTACAAATCCACGATTAATGAATTATACAGATGCAACGCTTGAGTTGCTCACAGATGTCACGATAGGCTTCGAAAATGTATCCAATTTACCAAGGTGGAAGAAATACAACGTCGCCCCCAAGGCCAGGGCCGCGAGAGTATAATATCCTATGCAGAAGAGGGCGAGAACGGCCGCGAACGCAAGGGTGAGAGGCCAGCGGCCTTCAACGAAAGAATCATGGGCAGGATGTTGGCCAGCGGATGATGTCCCGACTGCGCTACTTTCAGTGCTAGATACCCTGCTATGGCCGCTGCTGAGTCTTCCCGGTAAGTTGAAGGATGTTTGTCTGGAGTGCGGTGTTGCGACGTTGGACGAGAGGAGAGAAGAGGAAATAACGTCGTATTTGAAATGCTCGACAAATGGGCTCGGCTGTCGGGCGAGGAACAGGTTAGAATGAAGGATCTGAGTAGTTGGCGGGACCTGGTCAACTGTGGCGGCTATTTTGGGCAGATTGAACACTCACATCCAACGCGCCAAGCAGAAACGCAGGTAGGAATTGCACATCTTCGTCGTCCTTGTTCACTTCCCCAGAGCTGTTTTCGTCGTCGTACTCAGGGCAAAATTCTGGTGATCCTCCCGGCATAGGTTGTGCAGTCTCTCCTATTTCTGAAAACCGTCATTGGACAGGCGAAGATAAATGCATGGAAACCACGCACCTCTGAGATATACTTCCATTGGATGATCGTCAAACACCGGTTGGGCCATTGTACGAATAAAGTGCGGGAGAGTGTGGTCACTGTAGTATACCTTGGTCACGGTCGTTAGATAAGTCGTAAATCTGTGGATACTGGGCAAAAGTGCATAAAGGATAGGACAGCTCGAGAACTTGAAAAGCTGGCGAGACTTGAAGCTTGTAGAAATTCGCGCCAGGAACAGGTCCCTAAGACGGTTAGGCCAAAACGGGACTATAATAAATACCTCAGCCTATTACTCCTCCGACTCCGACTCCGACTCCGTCGTCGTACTCGCCGCGAAAGACTACGCTACTTGAGAGTCGCCTACGATATACATTGGCAACATTGCCGCACTGTGACACTATTTCTGCGTTGAAGTCAGGTTGTCCAGTTGGTATGCCTTCCGAGAGCTACTGAAGACACATCCCGAAGTTATCGGACACCGTTGTTTCACAGATACCCTTGGCACATCGGACGCCGACGCCTGCCATTTGGGCGGTACGACTTCGGAACTAACCACCCTCCAGGTATGCAACCCAAAGAGATATACAGTACTTACTTTCGGGCTTACTTTCACTCTCAGGGTTTACCTAGTCCTCCGAGCCCATATATTTGTGCCGTTGATGCCGGGAACTTCAACATTTCTCCCGACCTCAAGAGCTTGGAGTTTGGCCTGGCGTTCGGACTTGATAATCGTTTCGCATAAATGTAATTAGGTATTGTCCCCGCCCCCTTCCATTGTATGTTTGCTTCTACGCCTTGCCAGTCCGGCAGTGACCTGCAGCCCATGTGTTCGACTCGGCCAGATGCGATGAACGTGTTTTTGTCGTGTGGAGCAAAACAAGTGCTAGTGGTCGAGCAGTCACGGTGCGGAATGTCGGCGGTATTAAGCAATGGGGCACCGCACTGAGCTTTGGAACAGGGTTTAGCCTGTCCACAGCGTCAGTACTGATCAAACGCAATAGACCCACCAGCACAGCGCCACTATGATCAACTAACTGAATCATCCCATGTCACTTTGACAACACCTGTGTTTACCCCCATCATATCATACGACTGAGGTATGCTGTGTAAAATTTGACCTTCTACGGTGCCACCGTAGACTCGGATCGCGTTTCCCCATTCTTGTCAAGTTTTGAAGCTGTCAAAGATCTCGCACCCGCTCTTTTGCCGAAGGGATACCAACTCGACAAGCCGAAATCAGTGATGAATGGGTACCATATCGAGTCAGGCATAGTTGGCGTGCATGCACTGTACGCGGCGGTAAGGTGTATTATCACCAGTACTACGGCATACGCCGAGTGAGACTATCCTAGACCATGACTGATACAATCACGGATGAACCACGCAATCTGAAGCGACAGAGGCCGGACGAAACACGCGACCAAGACCTGTATTTTGAAGATGGAAACATTATTATCTCCGTCAATGACACCGACGGGAGCCTTGTTTACTTCCGCGTACACCAATCCGTCCTTTCGAGGCAATCCACCATCTTCAAAGACATGTTTTCTGTCCCCTCACCTTCAGAGATGGATACATACGATGGATCTCCACTAGTGCACCTCCATGACAGCTACAAAGAACTGAAAGGATTTCTTCAAGCGATGTATGATCCAAGGTGACCTTACCCTGAGCATGATGAAACCGTTGATGAACTTGAACACATTCCAGTTTTCTGCCTTTCTCGCGACTGCAGCCAGATACATTACAACTGGTTGCCGGTCCGCTGAAGCTAGCGACAAAATATGATGCTGACAACTTGCGAAATCGCATCGTCTCCCATCTTAGCTCGAATTGGCCGGCGACGCTCCGTCATTGGGATAAGCTAGCATATCAGAAATCCACATCAAATCCAGCTGGCTCTGATGAAATTCCTACTCATGAGCCCGCGTCAGACCAATACACCCTAGATTTTTGTCACAATCCCGAACTCGTCATTTCGCTAGCACGCGAGCACAACCTTCCTCACATGTTTGCGACCGCTCTCTACTCCCTTTGCTGTGATTCGGAATTACGCCATGAGAAGCTGTCTTGCCTGAACCGAGACGACCTGCAAGACCTCATTTTGGGCAGAGAATGCATGCTACAGGCCACCAGTAGGCTGGCCGAGGACATACTGGAAATCAACGCATGGTTATCCATGGATGGAATAGTGTGCGATGGCGAAAAATGTCACGACTTCGTCTCACTGACGTGGTCAGATATAATGCATGACATTATGTGCCTTGGGGACCCTTTGGGAGTATTACGACGAAACATTATGCAGTTTCAAGACTGCTTAGTCTACTGTGACCATCATGATCAGAATACTTACGGCACACAGACAGGAACAGACGCGTCTCATCGAATGTGTCACTGTTGCAAGGAAAGAATGGCAGAGGCATTGGACAATCTCCGTCAGACATTATTTAACGAATTGCCCTCCTGGTTCCCTCTATGAAACGGTGGCTCTTAGCAGTGAATCTCCTTACGCGGAAAACCCAAAGTACGGGTGCGGACAATATGGGTGGCCAGTGGAGGTAAACATAGTCTGTACATGTATGCAACTAGTCACCGCATGTGTAATGACCGGATTGCACCAGCTGATAATTGAAGGAAAACACAATTGTCCCAATATATTGAGGGTACCGTGGTGACTCAGTTTGACTCAGCCACTCTTCATAAGCCATGGCCATAGGCGAGACCGGCACGAGCCTAGGTATAAAAGATGTATCCTAAGCACTTGAGGGCCACAGAATGTCTCGCATAATCTCAGAAATCGTCAAAATCAACGTGAAGCCTGGGTTCAAGCTCGACTCCCTCGCATTCACCAAGCTTCGGCAAGTTGTCGGCAAAGGCGGC
>QLPF01006639.1:0-21900 GCA_003314045.1 Hygrophorus pudorinus | reverse complement strand
AAGTTGAAAATATTTTACTGTCTGGCTGTGTCCGGGTATTTTTTATCGCGCATAATGCATAATGCTCTGCAGCGGGAACTGCCGGATGGCAAACAATTATGCTGAGTCAGCACTGCAGCCGGATCACTGGGCTGGCGCTCCAACGTCCAACGTCCAACGATCTAAAGTTTGACATTATGGCTGACACCAAGGTTGGTTTACTCTTATATCCATCTTACCGTCTCATGTACAAAATATGGAAAACAGGGACCGACCAACAACAAGCTGGCCATGTCCCGTGCTCTCGGGGCGGCATTTCTGAACCACCAAGTGGAACAACTCGAGAAGTCTGTGTCTAATGGACACACTTCAGGCAATTGGCGAGATAGAAGACAAACCCAGGCCGATCATACCAACCAGAGTGGACGAGGAAATGTTAACCCAGCTTCCAAGCGGCCATTACATTCCCCTGGTGTTAAGCCAGGTAAGAAGAAAGGGAATGATGCCGCAGAGAGGGAGAAGAGCGACACGAAATCGAGGAGGAGGTCGAGCGAAGATTACAAGGGAGAAAAGGATGCAGATGTGGTCGTGGTTGATGCCAGTGTACTTGTTCACGCGCTCTACCAAGTCAAGAAATGGTGTAGGGATGGCAGAGAAGAAGTGGTTATCGTCCCCCTCGAAGGTCTGTTTCTTTTCTCTACTTTGAGTTTTGCTCCCCCTGAATTTATAACCCATCTATCACAGCATTGAACACCCTGGACCTTCTCAAGAAAGGCACCACTGCTCTCGCACAACGAGCACGCGCAGCCTCACGCATACTCGAAGCACAGGTTGGCACTAATCCTCGTATTATTGTTCAAAGGGACGACGCTTTTGTTCCCTGGGACAATATTCCATTCGTTGACCTCCATACGTCTGCGGACAATGACAACGATACCTCACTCTCGGTGACGACCCCTCTCGATGGCAGCTCGCCTGAATGGGTACGTAGGACCATTTGTTGCGCTCGTTGGGAAGTAGAAAATGCGGACCAGGCCGATAACAATCACGGTATTGTCAAAGCCACCGTCCCCGACAAGCGAAAGGTTCTTTTGGCTGTCTTGACCTCTTCTCCAGTCCAACTATCCCCCAAGAGTCAACCCGTCAAACTTGCTGAAGCAGCTGCTGAAATGACCCTAACTTCTCCCGTTCCGCTTCCGGCTCCGCATCTACACGCAAGCAAACACGAGCCTCGCTCGGCGGGTACTCTTGTCACACACTGGGCGACAAAAGCAGGCATTGAAATGCTTCAAGTGGCCCCAACGCTGCCCAACAGTTCCCCATCGCATCCGGCTGCCAACGCGAAAGTGTCTGACGATGAGGAGAGACGCAAAAGGACTCCGACTCACGCTGTTATTCATGGACCACAAATCAGCCGAGGAAGGCGAAACTCGCACCATCTGACGGCCGTTGCTGCTTGTAGTGGCGGGGGCGGCAATACGAGCTTGGTCGAGCGCCCCGCTGCGGTCATGGCCATGATGGAAAGGGTGTCACAGCCGAGCAAGGTCGTGCGTGTACTGGCTAGGGGCGAAAAGTTGGACCCGGATCCATGATAGGGACAAGGATTTGATCGTACAACTTCCCAGGTGAGGGATGTCATTGTTTGGTGACCAACAACGTTGGGGGCATCGGCTGTCAGTGACTGATCTTGCCATTTTCTACTGCTTCACAGAAACTCTCACATTACCAAACACAGACTATTCTAGAGATTACTCCACTTGACGAGTTACATCTCGTACGCGGATGTGGACGAGACTGCGGGCGAGTACCCGAGTTACATCCCACGGTGAATGACAAGGACGACGATCGAGGCTCCGTTCTCGTGGGCCTGCATATCGTGGCTATGGATTGCGATTTATTTCTACCGGTATCAATCGTAGGTGGCCGCTGTTACCCTGGGATTTGGATATTATGACTGGATACTTGTGTTCACGGATACGGACACGAATTGGAGGGTCCTTGTTTGACACTTGTCACCTGCCAATACGTGCCGCCCAGGAACGCGTTCTCCTCTACCGACCATTTGTTGTTTCTCTTCTTTTTCACCGCCGGGCCCACCGACCACCTACATTTACTATCTCTTTCCTCCCTTTAACCTCTTACTCGCCTGTGCCCATGTTATCACACTACACTACTGGCACATTTTGTTTTTGTGTCTATGCCATTCCTAGGATATATATGAATGTCCGTCGAATCAAAGACCTGACATTGTAACCCAATTATTATGCACTTTTGGATTTGTTTGCGATACTATGGGATCGATCGACTTGAAGAAGTTTGTTCTCGAGATCTCCGTACTGTTTCGACCTTTTTTTTGCCAATATACACTCCAAGAGAGCAAGGTGGTGAGTTATTCGAATTTCTCTGTCCACTTACGCTATTTAACAGAAGAATTTGCCAGGACGGTGTCTTTACATAGGCCTTTCTCACTGGTTTTGATGTAGATCATTTCAAAAGTTTTCCTTTTTACTATCGACGGAAGAGGTACCTCAGGCTGCCACCGGGTGGCACCGACCTCTGAGTTATCAGGCAAGGTGCGGCGACTAGTTACGGACACGGCCCGTGGACATCGTGTTCGTTATAGGACCCGTCCGGTCGCTTTTATTGACAAAATTGCCTGCCGTCTCCGAGTCAACCTCAAGTATTCGTTCCGAGTCTGTAATAGTTTAGTTCCTGCCCAAATGCCAGTCTTCGTTACGAGTGAGTCGTTCAGACGGCTCCGAAAGCGCCGTCTGGTTTCGGGCCGTGATTGAAAGTCCGGCCGAGTGTTAGTAGATAAACGCCTTCGACAGTGATTGGCTCAGCTTCATTCCCCATCACCTAGACCAGCATTGTCGCCATTATATACTTTGACTTCCCAACGGATTCTTCAATCATGCTGGAAGATGATATACAGTATCTGGGCACTAAAGTTGGGATCAGTGGGCCACGACCTGGCCTTGCCATCACAAACCGCCCCTCTCCAAGCCTGCAGCGCCCGGTAACGGGTGAGTATAACGATGGCTTGACGACGTAGACAACTAATTCTCGGTTCTTGTAGGCATCGTACTACATGTTGAGAAACCTGCTGAACCAACGTACGGTATGGTATTCCGCAAGGCGAGCACAAGTGTTGTGAATATCGGTCGTAGGCCAGCTTCTGATCCCGACAAGGGAGATGAGCCAAATGAGTCTGGAAAAGCGATGTTTCGATGCCCTGTGATCAGTCGGAAACATGCCAAGATAGCATTTGCAGACAGTGGCCAAGTAAGATTCTCCATCTCCTCCTTTGGGACACCGATACTTCATTGATGTTCTCTTTAAATAGATCTATCTCATTGATTTGAACTCTCATCACGGCACGCACATTCTTAAGCCAGGTGAAACCGTTTCCAGAATGCTGAAATCTGAGACTCCGACCGCGCTTGCCGACGGTGACGTAGTGACATTTGGGAAGACTGTCGGCAAGGATCATCAATCTGTGGCTCCCGTGGTCGTTCGCATAGAACTGCTATTTGGCACCTCGGCAGCTACCATCCCTTTACCGTCCATTGCGGACGACACTCTTGTTTCTTCTCCAGATGGTGCGTCTGAGAGCTCTAAGCCGTCGCCAAGATCGAGTTCTGGACGTTATGGGGTATACGTGCCCTCATCTTCGTCGGATGACTCATCTTCCAAGTCTGAACATGATTCTGATGTTGAAGAGGTCGAAGCACCACCCTCATCTGTTTCTCAGCCTATCCCGACCGATCTTGACACGAGCACTCACGTGGGACGTGCTCTCGAAGTACTGAAACGGCTCATGCCACCCGTACACACACCGACCATTCATTGTGAAATGCAATTTCCGCCGAGTAGCCTTTATTTCCCTCAATCTCCTTCACCGGAGTATTATCCGCGTTCTCCCTCGCCTTTTTCTCGCCGTAGTGCTCGTTCTCCCTTGATTCCTTTTTTCAACTCTGCGAGTAACAATCCTATTTCCCCGCGATATTCTCCCGTCGGTTTTGATGCATATAGTAACGACGTTTTCGAAGAGCAGCACAGATCAAAGTCCACGTCCCCAATGGATCTCTCCAGTCCATCTCCTGTGCCATCTGATAAACCGGCGACGGAGCCGGTTATCGTAGGCGCGTGGCCTGCCTCACGATCTTCGTCACCTGCCCTCAACGAGGCGTTCCACGGTTCCGACGACGCGACCTCTCAGGCCATAGCACCTCCCACTATGAGCGTTGAAGATCGCGAGTCGAGCCCCCAGTCTACGAGCGGTGCCTCCGCTGAAGCCGTCACTTCGGGGTCTAGGCTTTCTACCAAGTCCCCGGGGACGTCTGAAAATGTGACCCATGAGACACCCACCCCGCCTTCACAGACATCATTCCCGGATTCGGGGATGCGTGATGACATAACTGAGCTGAAGTCCTCTTTGGTCAGCGTCCGGGTGAGTATACACCTAAAATTTCTTCTTCCACTCTTACGATCGGAGGCACCGTCGGGTATTGATCCATCTTCATGTGTTTCGCTAGGGCGAGCTGTCCAAGTTGCAATTCCACAGACGCAAATATAAGGCCCGCTTCAATGCGAATGTACACACCATTGCAGAGAAGTTGACAGATCTTGATGACCGGGTCACCGATTTGAAGTCCATGTCACACCTATTGGATGATGTGACCCACGTCGATGTTCCTGACCTTCAATCTCAAGTGGAGGCGCTCCAAGAACAGATGGATGGAGTTACGCGTGTCCAATATTTTGCTGCGCCAGAAGCAGAGGCCCTTGTAGAGAGAGAAGATGTCAAGGCGAGCATCGAAGCTTTGAATGATCTTGTAACCGGTCAGTTCGACTCTTCCAAGGCCCTTGACTACCTGACTTTACACGATGGCCAGCGATGACGGCCCTCCGTGAGAACACGCAGAATCAGATGACGGTTGAACTCGAAGCAGTGAAAGCCGCCCGTATCGAGGCTGTAGCTGCCATCACGGCTGAAGTCAAAGTGTGTATTCGTGAATATACTAACGAAGGATCAGTGGCTCAAACTCCACAGACACCCTTCCTGATGTCTTCAAAACGGAAGCGTGGTCTTGGCGATCATGACGATGAGGGAACAAATATGTGCACCGATGAGGATGGTGTAGCCGGGGGCGTCCAAAGTCCTGTGCAAATCGCCACTCCCGTCACCATTCCCGATGCAATAGCAGTACCACCTGCCAAGCGCGCCAGGCGGATCATTTCTGCAGTTGCGCAAACAGCTACTGCCGTTACTCTCGGTGCTGTTGTCACTTGGTCTGCTCTTGCGTTCAGTTGAGCGTATACATGTGTGGCACAGTTGAGACAATTTGTGATAATATGTTGTTCGTAGGAGAATTGTTGTTGTTGTACTCTTGTGTCAACTTAGCAGGGATTTGATATTGTATGTATAAGTGTACTACAGAGGTTGAAAATCAGAATATATATCTTGTTGCCCCATATAATGCAGAGAATGAAATCGGAACTGGGCTTCCTTCCATCATGGACTTGTCCAGTATTTTTCCTTGACACCCTTGGTCAATGCGCGCAGCATATCTACAGTGACAATAGTGGACTTCTGCTCGATTGGCGCCACGGAAGTGGAAGAGGTACTCGGGGAAGGTGATCTGCAATCGTTGGCACGTGGGCTCGGTGTTCCACTGGCCTCATCACTGACGTTTGACGCAGTGGACGCTGATAGCTTAGCCGAATAAGGTGAACTACATTCGCCACGTCAGACAATCCTTCGACGAGCGGAAATAATGGCCACGTGCCTGGTCGTGCCGCTCTCTTCAGAATTGCACCTCCTCTTAGGAGATCGTCTGAACCGCAGAGTATACGCCTGTTGCAGTTTAGCTGCATGCGTTTGGAGTGCCCCTTGATATCCCTCAAGCGTGGACGCGATCTCGGCTTTCGACAGGTGCCACTGGGTTCTGTGGTCTTTGCCAATATGCACTTCAATGCGATGTTGGGCTAGCTGGCTGAGATGATCAATCAAGTCTCTTGACGGGAAGCCTGCGGAGCAATGATTAGGACCCGGCCTACACCGACAACCAAAATGGCCTAACCTAGCCCCATATCCCGATAGGATTGCAAAGTCCTAGCAACTGTAATAGCATTCTCACCTGTATCTGCAAGCCATGTCATTACAACGTCATAGGCCGTCCTGTATGGAACATGATGAGTAAAAGACGCTCTAGAACCAGAGGTCTCCTCACGTTTTATCTGTGATATTTTGGGCGTCGATGGGTGACAAAGGATTGTATGCGGCGCCAGCGTCTTCTATTAAGCCGACCACATGCTGCGCCAATATGTTCAAAAGATCCACAGAGGTTTCCACTATTCGACCATAAAATTTCCAATCGACTACAGACATGCACTGATGAGCGCCCAGAATCACGAAGATGCAGAAAATCACGTACTATCTCCGTTTGTAGTACGGTTGTCTATCCATTTAGATAAGAAAGCGCCCCATGACGGTTCGAAAAGCTTAAATACGCCTGAAAGAGTGAGTGATTGGACAAGTTTCCCCTCCAGATCGAATGTCAAAAAGTCTAGGGCCTCGCCAAACTTTTGATCCAAATCCTGGGTTAAAGTGACCGAGAAATTGTGATAACTTTCTAAAACGGCGTCTTGGACGAACTTATTGATCTGATGACGAATATCAACGCTATTCTTGACGATCAAGAAAGGCAGCGAACCATGTCGACGAGCTCCGATGTGGTTTCAATCCTCTCATCCTCTGACCAAGAGAAGACCAGAAGCGATGGAATGAAGTGTCGTGCATAAGGTAGAGCCTTGATTATGTCGCGCAAGCGAGCGCAATCATCCAGTATGCGGATTTTCCTGTCTCAGATTGTAAGCCAGGTATTAGCCCGGGATATTGGGAAGAAATCACACCTGTCAATCTCATCCGTCACGCCTTGGAGGGGTGTACATTCAAATACGATGACTCCAGGCGAGGAGAAGGACGAAGTATCACTAGGCGATAGTGGCATGGCGAAGATACTACCCGACACCCACTGACCCGAGGCCGCCACATCGAATTTGCATTCCAGCCAAATAGCAGTGCCCTCGTTTTTAGGATTCGTTGACAGCCATATTCGCCACCCCGAAGGTAACATACCGGCCTTCTTCTTGATGTGTGTCATGGTCACATCAAAAAATGAGCGTGGGGCCCAGCGACGCTCGTGTTCTTCGTGGTTCTGACGGTATGATCAGCATGAGGATACGTAGTCCCAAGCGGTATTGGTAGGAAGAAGCCGCACCTCTTTGAAACGTCGCGCCAGTTCCTCGTCAGTTCGTGGCGGCTTGTATTCGGCAGACACACGCTTTCTCGCGCGTTTCTGGGGGTTGTCAGGCGTGGTACTCGATGTCATCCGTCGCTTCTTCTCGACGGCAGGACCCCCACATGACCGAACTGTCTCCCGATACGCATCACTGCGTTGGCAAGCCTTGATATACTTAGCTTCGTCAGTTATCTGTGTCTGCCTCCGCGTCCGCCATCGATCATAGCACTCTTTAACAAGTAAACCTTTTCTGGTGAAAGCAAGTGCCTTTGCGTCCAAATCGACGGCAGGTTCCCGCCCTTTACCATTGGACGTATGGTGACCATTGCTCTCTACAACAGGGCCAGGAAGAGTCTTTCGGTTGGGATTGAGGACCGTTGGTGAAACGGCGTCAGTGGGGGTGAAATGGTTGACGAATAAAGGGGATTTTGAAGTTGGGGACAGATACAGGGGACTAAGTATTTCGGTAGGACTGGATACTGATGTCGAAAGACCGCTTTTGAAAACATCCAGTACAGATTTAGAAGGCACTCGGGGAGTGACGGAAGGAGTGGGGGGCAAAGAAATAGGTTGCTGTTTGTTGAGCGGAGGAGGGTTTTTGGGTGATATTGGGAATGGGAATGAGTCTACTATTGTAGGCGCAGGGGCAGAACTCGTCGAAAAGGTATTAGTGTTGATCTTCGGGAGGGAGGGAGGAGTGGGAGTGGATAGTTTCCGCAACGATTGAAAGCCGTCGAATAGCGAGGTGGATTGGGAGGCGGTCGGAGTTCGGTCACTTTGCGGTGACGGCCGAGTTGCGCTTGAAAAACTGGTGGATGGTGTTCCATCCAGGAGGAGTGTTGGTTGGCTTGATAATCTGGATGTTGGGGTAAACAATGGGGCTTTGGGATTTAGGACTGGTGTCGGTGGTAAGGGTGGTTCACTGGGAACTGCTGCCGGAAGAGTGGATTGGCCGAATAACGACTTTGCCACGCCAGATGACGCAGGGACATCGGGCACAGATGGAAAGGCGCCGAATGGACTGGGAGTCATCGCAGCATTATTCAGCGGGTCAGGTGGTGGCACGGATGAGTGGCTAAATACTGAGGTAGGTGTCGAAGACGATGGGACAACTGGTTTTCCGAAAACAGACGAGGTGTTGAAGACATTAGGGGTAGAGGCAAGACCAGAGAATGCTGATACGGCGGGAGCTACAGGTGCAGGATAGAAGGTCGAAGACGGGGGTTGAGAATGCCCACCAAATACAGTTGGTGTCGTAAGTTTGGACTCAAAGGCCATGGATGGACACTCGGTTGCGCCTGGTTTGTGAGAGAACGCTGAAGCTGAAGCATCAACATCTTCCTCGAGCTCATCTACCATCTCGGAGTCAGAGCGCCCAGTCGTGCCATTGGTGTAAACAGCATTCTTCTCAGATGCAGAAATGCCATCGATGATGTTGGGAATGGATAATTCTCCACGTATGGCTTCGATGTCGTCGATAGTTTCCTTGCCAAATAATCGCTCCAGTATGCAGGCAACAAGGTATATCATAACGACACTACCCTGATCCCTGAGGACGGCGGCAAGCTCGACGAATATTCGCATGCAGTCGTTGTCAACTACAAGGGGCGATATCTTGCTGATGGGCGCACTTTTGGCTTGTACGTGTTGCCGAAATTTAGTCGTTAGTTTGAAGACGGGATGGTCAGTTATATGTGCGGGGATGTCTTCATGCCGCTCCTTTTGATCTCGAATATGAATGAGTCGATGGTATACGCGCATTTCCAGCTCCGTGGGAGACTCGTATCGCCCACGCTGGTCTTCGTAAAACTCTTTCAAGCTTTGAAGGGCTTGCCGAAAATTTAAGAGGCTGAGGAGTATTCGCAATGACATCACGACTTACTGTTCATGAGCTGCTGTTCTTCTAGCGCAATGGAGAAACCGTTGCGGTCGCGTTCGAAGTGCAGAGCGAGGATATGGAGACGCGCACAACGGTCGTGACATTCGATTGCGACGGGTCCAGTGTTGTGTTGCATAGTGAAATCATTTCTGACAGCCCGAGAGCGATCGCGGATGAAATTAAACGTTTGAGAAAAACCACCTCTGGGAAGAAGGTCATGGAAAAGATAGTCAAGTGTTCCCTGTATCGAAAAGATTAGTGCCAAAGATGTTTGCAGATTGGGGTGAGGTTAACGCACTTTGAGAACGGCAGGCGGTCGTAGGTCGGATGGCAAGGTCTTGTCACCGGCTGCACGCTCATACATCTTCACTGCGTGCTTGTGATCTACGCGTTTGGTTCCTGGAATCTTGAAGCAGATCAACGCAGATTTCCAGTTGAGGGATTATAAGTTACAAAACTATCACGTACAGTCTCCCATTCAAAAAGATTGTTCTCTCGTTCCCTTCGATGGCGCTCGAACCGAGGACACATATCCATACATGTTCCAACCATTGTGATAGCATCTTCTAATCGTTTTGGAATGAGAGGGTCGTCCATTTTCCCTTCCGAAATCGCTTTCTTCCGCTCGATTTCGCGAGCCTTCACCAACTACGGGCCTGTAAGTTGTCCCACGTATTATGATTCTGCGCGACACGTACTTCTTGGTAGAACTTTTCGCGCTCTTCCGGAGTGCTAGGATCTGGATCCTCCAAGTCAGGAGTTTCCGACACATCGAAATCCTGGTCTTGTTGGTCATCCTCTTGGCCACTCCCATGTTCATGCGCCGGGTTGTGTGTGCGTGTGAGCGTCGCATTGTGAAATTTGCGTACGGCTCGCGTCGAACCCCTTCCTCTCCCTGGGTGAGGTCCCCGGTCGTGGACAGAAGCACCGCCACCGGCTTTGCTACTACTTTGATCTGGAAACCATTGCTTGTTCCTGGACTGTGGTTTTCGGATAGCGCCATCAACTACGCCAGCTCCACGTCCACGGTTTATTCGTGGGTGAGTTGCAGCCTCCATCGCTCGCCACAGCAGAAGAAAAAGTGAGATATAAACACATGTAAACACAGTCCCACGAGATGGCTGACGAGGTGCTGGGGACGTGCTGCTCGGTATTCATCGACATATGCTGCGTGGTAGTTGCTGGAGCCTGTCTCGACTTTACTTCGATTCGTAGGGACATAGTACCCTGCACAGCTGGGTCCAGACTGAATTTAATGCTGCACAGGTCATGGATGCACGGAACCTTTGTGTTCATGTCGTCGTGTCAACTTGGATGCGGAGAACACAGAAGAACGCGAACCACTTGTTCCGGAAAGAAGACAGCCCAGCCCGTATCCAGTTATGCAAAACAAGTGACACTGTGTTGGTACGCTCGACCACATTCTCCAATTCTTCATAATTCTTCAATTCTACCCCGTAGAATTATGTCGGTCTTTTGCTTATCTTTCCGTCAGCTGCTATCCCAGAGTTTGCAGTCGTCGGCTGATACCACTACCAAATATTACTTTTTAGCAGTAAACACTCGCTATTGTCCTCGGATGCGCTGTCGTTATTTACGTTGACAAACATCATAGAAATCCGAGTGGTACGTCACATATGAGGGCTCGGTGTTATTTGGGCAGCGACTGTCTGCGGCTGCGTACTTCCTTTCTCCAGGTAACATGTCCTACAGTCTGCTTCGGTTTGGAATCACCAATCGTACGAGTTCACGTGTAGCCAAGGAGTACTGTATGAACCAAACAGTGCCAAGAACTTGGTTAGGCCTTCCTGCTACAGAGACATGGGTACTTCCCATGTGCGCAGCGCCTTACCAAAGTCGCCCGAGCGATGACATCGAACGAGAGTTAGACGAAGGTTAAACGTTAAACGTTAAACCTGGAGTGAAGCCCACGATACCAAATTTAACATAGGGGAGAGATCGATCGAGAGCGCGTAGTCACGGTGTTGTGTCGATGGGATGCGCAAGGGCTTCGCCCCCTGCGCCTCTTGCAACGAAGTTCATGTCCCGACCGTTCAACTCTGCCTACCCAGTGGAAGCACCCTATCTGTCAAGCCAAATCAGAGGAGCGAACGAAGATGGGCGCGTCAAAGTCCGCCCTGACAGTGCACCAAGCCAGAAAGACGGCAACAGCCCACCACGATATATTTGTGATGCCCTGAAGACTCGACAGCTGGCAAGTGGTTGCACATTTGCTTCGCGAAAATGCCATAGTCAACAGGCCCCAAGGTGACTGTTTGGCGCTGCCCTTGCGTCCGAATACGTTCCAATTCTAGATCTGTCCCGAGCATGTTGCCGGTGAAGAAGATACCGTTGACTGTGGTGTCAAGGCGGGCGGGGGTTAAATTATAGGTACTGAGAACTGACATGCCACATATGCATCGATCGCCAGGCCAAAATGCGTTGAGTTCGCGCATCATCTGCACGGATAGTCCCTCGACAGAAGGGCAGGGGCAATGGTGGCGATCAGGCAAGTACTCGCAGATGGGATGATGATAGATGAAAGTTTAGTTCTCATCTTGATTTTCCCGTACATCATCTAGGATACCAACAGGACCCTTCCAATTGCGATTTGCCTGGCGGAGGAGCGCAAGTGAGCATCCACGTATGCGCAGACTTGGAGCTGACATGGCAAGCTGGTCTGAGTGCATGGCAACGTAGCAAAGTGGGCTCGATTCCTGGCCTTGGAATAGCCAATGATCCACATTCTGTAAATTCAGTTACATGATAAGACGCAGAAACGATTACTATGTGAATAAAGAGAATATGTTTTCTTTTATTTATTTAATAATTTTGAAAATATATTTCCTAAAACGTAGTTCACGTGACGATTCAGATGTCTCTGTTTGTAGCAACCAAACACATACAAATACGTGAGAAAATGCCGATTCCGGTAGTGTCAGTCACTCGTAGCTCTCAAGAATGTCTACAGCGAGCCCAACACCGTCGTTGACGCCCTCGCGTTCTCCGTCACCGACACCCACAGTACAACCAGACCACTTCTACGGATGCGACAATGATGATTTGCCACCTTCTCCCAATTCTGACGGCAAGACATGGCTCGACCCCAATGATGACCCTCTAGCTCATCGCGGCATACCAGTCTTCAGACCGACCATGCTCGAGTTTTCAGATTTTGAAGGTTACGTGAATAAGATTGAATGTTGGGGCAGTAGAAGCGGCATTGTCAAGGTTATACCTCCAAAGGAATGGTTGGTGTCACGGCTCTATGAACGCCGCTGGGTAACTCATTAATCGTCGCATAGGACGGATGCTTTGCCGCCAATGAAAGATCAATTGTCTCCGGTGAAAATCAAAAGCCCTATCGAACAACATATGCTTGGGCGCGGTGGCCTATTCCGCCAAGAGAATATCGAGAAGAGACGCATCATGAGTGTACGCGAGTGGGCAGAGTTGTGCAGTAAAGAAGAGTTCTGCGCTCTGGGCGTAGGTGACGTTGGGTTACATGCCCGGAGCACCAATGGAAAGGCAAAATCGAGGAAAGGCCGCAAGAGGGCCGAGATGGCGAAATCGGAAACTGCCGAACCCGATGATACTTTTGAGATAAAGCAGGAGGCTCTAGACGACGATCAGCAGCTTGACAATAATTCTTTGGTTGTTTCTCCTCCTTATAGTTCAACTACCCCAGCTACACCCACCGTCGATCCTGATCCTGATGCCGACTCCAAGAGCACCGATGTCCCCGATACGGAGATGGGTTCCGTCCAACCCACGTCTGAGGAGGAGAAACTACAAATGAAGACCAAGAGACAGGCTCAGACTCGCGAAACCCGGGAAGCTAATCTCGCAGAACGAGCCGCGCGCGATGAAGCTTTCTTGGAGACATTTGAACCCCACACCCACTGGCTCCCTCAGAAGACAACCGCTGCCGACTACACTCCTGAATTCTGTCAAAAACTTGAACGACAGTATTGGCGTAATTGTGGACTCGGGAAACCTGCTTGGTATGGAGCTGACACTCAAGGTTCGTCTCCATCTTCAAGTTCATTACTCACTCCACTTGTTAAAATCTGCGACATCAGGTTCTCTTTACACGGATGACACCAAGGCTTGGAACGTGGCTCATCTTCCATCTACTCTTTCTCGGTTGCTTCCCGCCTCAAATAAAGGTTTACCTGGCGTAAACACGCCATACCTGTATTTCGGCATGTGGCGTGCCACATTTGCCTGGCATGTCGAAGACATGGATCTGTTCAGTATCAACTTCATCCATTTCGGAGCACCCAAGTTCTGGTACTCCGTTCCGCAAGGCAGAGCAGCAGCTTTAGAACAAACAATGAGAGGTCCCCCTTTCCAATCTATCCCACTGATGACATTGCTAATCTTTGTGACAGGTTATTTTCCCAAGGATACATCGCAGTGTCCTCAGTTCCTCCGTCACAAATCGTTCCTTGCTTCACCCACTCTCTTGGCACAGTCATCGTGCCGACCTAACATGCTGGTCCAGCACGCTGGCGAGTTTGTTATCACATTTCCCAGAGGATATCATGCCGGCTTCAATTTGGGATTTAATTGCGCCGAAAGCGTCAATTTTGCGCTGGATAGCTGGCTCGATCTTGGGAGGCGAGCCAAAGCTTGCCAATGTATCAGTGACAGGTGAGCCTCAGTACCTTTTGCTCCTATTACAAATATTCACTTTGCCCTCGACTACAGTGTTCGAATAGACGTCGATCAACTCTTGCGAGATAGGGAGAATGAGCGGTCTGAGTCAGCATCGACGTCGGGGTCACCATCAAGGCCTCGACGACCCAAGTCAGAGCTGGACGAGGACGGGAAACCGCGAGTACCTCGTAAGCGCAAGTCAGATGGTAACGAAAACGGCTCCAAAGCCAAGAAGGTCAGGACGCAGTCGGCCAAGGGTTCGGGATCCAAAGTCACCCTAACGTTGAAGATGGGGCCCCGGCCAGAGCTGGAGACTTTCCCATGTTGTTTGTGTGTTTCGCAGAGCATGGAAGGTCTTCTACGTGTTCATGATCCGCCGCTCGGGCGGAAAGACGTCACCGATGCCGCTGGCAACCCTCAGAAATGGATGGCTCACGCAGACTGTGCAAGTGTTGTGCCCGAAACTTGGGTCGATGAAATTGATGTGGTGGTAGACGGGGCAAACACAAAAGAACGTGTGGTATTTGGCGTGGATGGGATTGTGAAGGATCGATGGAATTTGGTGAGCGTTGTTGTGATAAGGCTTTTTCTAGAGTATCACTGACGGGGTTGCGACCAGAAATGTTCTGCCTGTTCGAAGAGCCGCAGTCGGGCTCACGGGGCTCCTGTTCAATGCACCAAGGGCAAGTGTCCAAAGGCGTTCCACGTCTCTTGTGCACGCAATGGAGGCGAAAGTGGCATTATATACACCGTCCTGCGGGAGGTAGAGAAAGAAGTTGTACTCCTTGATCCTAGTCCCGTAGCCCCAACAGTGGCTGCAGTCCCAGATCAGATGCAGGTGGATCCCTCTAGCAGTGCCGCCCACGATCCCAGTCCTCGTGTGTTGAAAGTGATCAAGAAGCTTGACGTGCAGATTTTATGCACTCAGCACAATCCGGTTTGCACCATTTATTGCTTGTCTTACTACTGTCATTCTGATCACGGAATACGTCAGACTATCGCGGCGGCGAAGAAAGGTGCCAAGCAGGACAAGATTCGGAATGACCTCATTGCTCTGCCTTCCATGGCGCGTATCAAGATCCGTGTCAGTGCTGGAGTGTTTGAAGTAACTCTTCTTCGAGTTGTCGAGGAGGCCAAATCAGTCGAGGTTTTGTGGGATAGGGGCGTCAAGAGGGAGTTCAAGTGGGGTAGTGTTGTTTTCGGGAGTATAGAGGGGCAGACCGTCCAACAGAAGCCTTCAGTGCTTGCGCCTGAACCGGAACGTAAGTTCTTCAACACAGCTGCGCGTTGGACGTAGCATATAGGGCTGACTGCCTGGACGTCAAAAGGTGCACACGCTTCACTCCCTGTAACAACCTACCCCTCTGTATCCGCAGCCACACGCGCCCCTGCTCCAGCCTCTGTGGCACCTGTCACTACCCCATATCCCCCCCCTCACCCACCTCGCAATGACTATGGCGCGTGGGCCTACCAGGGCCAGGGAAGCAATCCGCCGCCAAACCATTATCCGAACGTGACACCGTCATCTTCGCAGTCTTATACTTATAACGGGTACTACCGTACCCCAACTAATCAGTCGCACAATGGTCGTAGCACTGCAGCGGGCCGCAGTGCGTCTTCACTGCAATGGCAGCAGCCATATACGGGACCTCGACCGGGGTATCCGCATGGGGTCGGGGAAGGTGAAGGCACGTCGTACGGGAATGGCTTTGCACAGGGGCCTAACGCAACAACTGTTCCACGGACGGCTGCCTCGGTACCTGCGTGGCAACGATCTTCGGATCTCAGTTTTAATATTGCGCAGTCCTCGACGCAGAACAGTACGAAAATGCCTCTTGCACAGAACTCCACCGGTCAGCAGTCCTCGTCCTCGCCCTCGTCGTCGTGGGACACGGGGAAGGAACCGGCTATGCAGAACTCCATTGAGAACATCTCGAGACTGTCTGGTCTGCAACCTTCGCAGATCGCGAACATTTTGCATGCCAACCCGGAACTACGAGACGCGGTCTGGGCGGCGATGAGTAAACAGAGCCCTCAAGCCCAGGCTAGTTCTAGTCAATCGTAGTATTGGTTGCACTGTTAATATTATTGTGTTTTGCACGTGGCCTTGTCAACGCATTCTGCATGACTTGAAATTTTTGCAGTGTAAGTCTGAATATATCAGCTAGACTAGATGTTGGAGGAGTCGGGCACGGTGCAGACCTTAGGAAATCATACGAAAGTTTCCGTCAACGGATTCGGGATGTCAATTCTAGACTACTACCTTTTGTCTTTCACCAATGACGATGGGAAGAAACAGTAAAAATATATTCCATTTACACTCTGATTTCAACCACCATTAACCCAACATGCACACAGAATCCCACAAACCCACCATACCTCTCAAATCCAGTCAGTACCAACCGAATCCTGTAATGACTCTGACCCATCGACTGTGTGCCACCGTCCTTCACAGAGCTCAAAAAAGATCCCGGAATCCCTCGTTTACCAGACCTCAAAGTCCGTGTCCACAATGCAGAAAAAAATAAACTACGTTCCGTCGTGGGCGGCCACAAGCACCAGATGGATGCCCCCATGGCCTCCGAGCCCACTCTCTCCTCCCTAGCCCTCCTCGCCTCCGAATCCTCCTCCTCCTCCCGATTCGACTCCCCATCCATTGCAATTGATGGCGACGGCTCGCAGGCCAAGACGAAGGAGCAAGCGCGCAAACACTACATCCGTACGTTGCACAAAGTCATCGATCAGAGCGACATCGTCATCCTCGTCCTCGACGCGCGCGATCCGGAGGGCTGTCGGAGCCGGCTCGTGGAGGAGGAGGTCACCAGGCGGGAAAGCGAGGGGAAGAAGTTGGTCTTTGTCCTGAACAAGATCGGTGGGTGGCGTTGCCCTGGTGTTCGACGTTCGCTGACGATGACTTGTCCCTCCAGACCTCGTACCCCGTGCGAACGCACAGGCGTGGCTTCGTCATCTGCGACACACCACCCCGACCCTGCCTTTCCGCTCTGCCTCTTCCGCTCAACGCACCCACCTGTCATCCACCACCGCGCCCTCCCTCCTGCGCCTCCTCAAGGCGTACAAACCCAGCGCGCAGAGCATCACAGTCGGCGTCGTTGGATACCCCAACGTCGGGAAAAGCAGCTTGATTAATTCACTCAAGAGGACTAAGGTGCGTTGTTAACGGCGTCAGCCTGGGCATGGGTTCTCATCTTCCTGCCCGTTTCCCTCTAGGTGTGCCCGGTGGCTGCCCAGCCAGGCCACACGAAGGACCTCCAGTCCGTCCAGCTCGAGCGGGGCATCCGTGTCGTCGATTCCCCAGGAGTCGTGTTCGACGAAGACACCGAAAACGCCAAGGGCCAGACGAAAGGGAGTGTTCTCTTGCGCAATGTAGTCAGAGTTGAGGACATAGAGGACCCAATTGCCGTTGGTGAGCTTTCCCTCTGACTCTACACCCTTTGCGGCGCTACTTGATGCGTGAATGGGCACAGTGGAAGAGATCCTTGCGCGGACGGACCCGTTCGTCATTCAGAAAATATACACCGTGCCAGAATTCACCTCGACATTGGAGTTCCTCACAATGTTAGCGCTGAGCAGCGGTCGACTCCTAAAAGTGCCCCCTCCCTCTTAGCCTCCTCAACTAACTACTAACCATTAACAGGGCGGGACACCCGACCTCCTAACGGCGGCACGCCACGTCCTGACAGACTGGAACCACCAAAAAATCCCATACTTCTCCAGCCCACCCGCCGTCCACCCCTCGTCCATCCCGTCGACTATGACCACCAGCCTGGCTGCCGTGCCGACTATTGCGCCTGGGGCCGAGAGTGTCGGGCAGGCGCAGATTGTGAGCGCGTTTTCTAAGCCGTTCGAGTTGAAGGGGCTGTTCGGGGCTGCGGATGCCGGGGCGTTTGGCGGTAGTGGGGGAGGGGCGGGAACAGACGAGGTTATGATGGACGGAGATGTGTATTGGGATGCCGAGGAAGGAGAATCAGAACTGATGGACGAAGACGGGTAAGCTCTTCTTCCTCCAGCTCTCATTCCAAGGCTATAGCCCGCCACCAGCATACAAATGGAATCCGACGACCTCGCTCATCAAATCCCACGCAAACGATCGCGCTCGCCTTCCCCCCTGCCCCCCGCCGAACACCCGCCCATGAAACGCCAGCCGAAACGCCAGCGGCACGCGAAAGACGTGCCAGCGTGGGACGCGCCTGTGGAGGAGCACACGCTGCGTGCTATGGACCGGAGCAACCCTCTGAGCCGGAAGGTACTGAAGAAGGAGGCGAAGCGGGCACGGAGGGCTGTTTCGCGCGCGCGCAAGGCGGTTAGCGGGGGCGGGCAGGGGGGTATGGATGTGGACGACGAGGTGGGGCTGGAGTTTACGTTCATGGCGAATACGGAGGGTGTGATTGGGTAGCAGTACGTGTACTATGACATCCGGATAGAGTGTTGTTTTCAACGCGAGATGTACAGCAAGAAAGAAGGAGTTGGCGATAAAGTTACAGTACAAATTGCCCGTGCAGTATAGTCCCCACAGGTACCAGTACATCCCTCATATATGACGATGCGTGTATGCGCTTTTATTCCGGCCGAGCCTTCCTCATCCCAAACATGCCCCTCTTCTTCTTGTCCTCCGAGCTCGACGACGCGGTGCGGTGCAGCGGCTGCGAGCCAGGGATAACAGGTTTCGACGCACTGCCGTCCGACTTTCTGAACGACGACGCGCCCATCGCTTTCACGAAACCCCTATCCAGCCCGAACCACATTTACCAGCATACGTGAGAAGCGTCAACAAACGAGGGTCACGGACAAGCGTACCTCTGTGTTGCATCGACATAGTCTTCTCGATTCAGGCGGCGCGACGTCTTGACCGAAACGCCTTTGTCTGAGATGTCCAGCCCCTTTTCCTTCAGTCTGCACGCCAGCGCTTTTTTTAGACCCGTCAAGCTGGGTGGGATGGCAAACGAATACGCACGCCTCTTTCGTCGACTGCACGCCCTCGCTTATCAGCCCGACAGCGTACGAAACGCCGTATATCACCCCTCCGAACACGGCCAACGTCTGTCGCACGTGAGCAAACAAGACAGGGCGAGTGCGTGCACGCACGCACGTACCACTAGCAGCGCCAATACGTCTACCCTGCGTCGTGGCCCGGTGTCAGAAATAACATCAAAGGGAACGGAACAAGGATCGTACCAGTCGGCCATCTGATGGGGATATATATAAGTGTGCCTTTTTTTGTGTAGAATTATTTAATGGCGGAGGGATTTATTTGCGAAGGTACGGCTTAGGAGTAGTATGGAATGGACTGGATGGCGGTCACGGTGTATCATCCCGTAGGCGAGACTGGACCCGACATCGTGTGACCGCTATGTAAGCACCCCCACACGACGCCCGACTCATACCGACGCCAACTTGACGCTGGCACATGGTAAGTAGCTCATATATTGCGCAATGTTCAAGGCCATGCTAACAAAAATTTACTCCTTCAGGTTTCCACATGCCATCAGCACAACCGCGGTCACGGTAGTGCTATGAAAATTCCCTGTGTCCAGAAACGAAATCGAAAAAGGCAAGGAAAAGTAGAATATCCGCACAACAACCCATGTAAGGAAAAGTATTCACAGATATCAGTATGGTCCATGCACCCCCAGCGGTGCAAACCCGTGAAAAGAAGTTACATGACAACACACCGCCGCTGTCTCACAATCTTCCCCCAT
Organism: Hygrophorus pudorinus; assembly: GCA_003314045.1. Classification (NCBI taxonomy): domain Eukaryota; kingdom Fungi; phylum Basidiomycota; class Agaricomycetes; order Agaricales; family Hygrophoraceae; genus Hygrophorus; species Hygrophorus pudorinus. Next base: position 2,356 of record QLPF01006639.1, on the reverse strand, counting down.
CGGCCCTTCATGCTCTCCTTCATCGCCAATGCGAACACATCCTGCACGCCACTCCCTGTCTTCGCCGAGCACTCGGCGTACTTTGCCCCAATCGCTTTCGCGACGCTCGCGCCCTGCTCTGGCGCTATTGCTGCCTGTCCCTGTGCTCCGAGCATCCGCCGCGTCTGCTCGTCCCGTCGGAGATCAGTCTTCGTTCCGACCAGGATCAGTGGGGTGCCTTCGCAAAAGTGAGCCACTTCCGGAAACCACTGTGAATACAACAAGAGTTAAACATAGACCCTGCGAAGAAAAGACGCAAAAAGGATGCCTTATCCTGTACGTTCCCGAGACTGGTCGGGAAATCAATGGAGAATACGATAAGAATGACATCGCTCTCCGGGTAACTCAGCGGGCGCAACCGATCGTATTCCTCCTGCCCAGCCGTGTCCCACAGCGCCAGTTCGATGTCCTTCCCATCAAATTGCACCTGCGTCACGTAGGTTTCGAACACTGTCGGAATGTAGGCCTGTGAATATCGGCAAAGAATATCTACTGAGTATCTAGACGTGAAAAGAACGAGCTCACCTCGGGGAAACGGTTCTCTGCGTATACAATGAGCAAACACGTCTTTCCGCATCCGCCTTTGGACCGCGGCAAGGCGTCAGGCGCTGAAGGGTGTAACGGCGCTGGTGCTGGCACCCACCGTCGCCTACGACTACTAATTTCCGCTTGAGATCCGGTCGGCGGGTAGGCTTTGATGACTGGCCTGTTTGATATGAAGTGTCCATGGGGATTTTCCGAGTCCCAAAATTCAAGCTTGGTGTGCGCGATCTTGGTTACGGCAATAGCCGGTATGCTGTGCAATACCGTATTCTTCTCACTCCAACTTACTCCGATGTCCAAGGGCGCGTTAATGAAAGTACATAAACTTGGGGACTGTAGCAGCACACAACTTCAACTACTAGTACTCGTATTGTGAATTCCTCCGGCTCTTCTAGCATGCCCAGTATGCAACCTCCGTTACTATTCCCATCACGGAAGCGGTCCATGGGTATACACTGGCTGGAACAACCTAATTTGGCCTTGTCAAAGCGTCATACTGTTTTTGCCTGTATTCGTCTCTTCGTGCCCTGTGTTGTGTTGTCCCGGGGACCCACGCCTTGACATTCGCGCTGTGAAATAATTGAACAATCAAGCCTTTATATCATGAACGCAAGAAATGGACTCGCATGTGCTTCGCAAATATACCAGGGGGTTTTGTCTGAACGCCATCAGCAGGAAAAGGAGGAGAGGTTGTGTCAGTGGATTTGGCCTTCTTCCCCTTGGGAATGTATTTGGCTATCTTCCTGTGAAGAGTCTAGCAAGGCACAATATCATCAACGAGCGAAATATACCCACCCACGCCATTTCTGGAATCTACTAGAAGGCGGCCTCTGCGGCGCTTGTGACGCCTGAAGTTCAGGACTGGGGTGGGACTGGTGAGGGTGCTGATAAATAGGAGGGTAATTGTCAGCCTCACCGCTCATAGCCGTCATTTTTGCCTGGGCTACGGCTATGAGAAAACACAATCAGAGACTAATTCGAGAAGAGGAAGCCCAGAAACGCACCTGAAATACCGAAATACCTCAGGCTCATCAAAGTCATCACCAGGCGCATGACATGACTCGTGATAACAAGATGGGTAACGGCCAGGCGAGTCGTTGACCAAATCGATCTCGTCATAGCTGAAAGATAGGAAATATGTATCTCTGAAACTGGGAGAATCGTGAAAACAAACCCGGCATGACGATGATATTGCAACGGCGTAGCTTGAGTACTGAATGAGAAGGCGACCGTAGCCGCTAGAAGGTATGTTGTAAGATGGACCATGTCTGTAGAAGTAGAAAGTAAAGGAGCAGATAGTGCACGATATGGTTTGCTATGTGTGAATAGGAAGTAAGGGAGACCAGCTGAAGAAGAAGAAGGAGGTTTCAGGCCTTTATATCTGCTCATGAGCTCACCAGTTACCCGAGACAGCTGAATAGAAGGCGGGTGCATAGAATGAGGCATACCAAGTAGCTTGTGATACCGAGTGTCAACACGGCAGGATCTAGAACGGCCTCATGCAGAGCCACTGATGACGTTCTCAAGTAATCACAATGATTCGGCGATTTTGTGCTCGGTACACTACACAAATTCTAGTGACAGCCTAATGCGCATGGTTCTTGTGATGCTCTAACGGAAGAAAAGACGTTAGCCCAATCCATGGAACAGAAACGGATTCCTCACTCAAATGCACTGCCAAAAAAAAAGGAACGTCAGCCCCAGACCACGTAAGACGAAATGATACACACTCTGGTAGTCTATGGTATAGCCAAGGGTGAAGAGCGCCAGGACG
>QLPF01006637.1:0-13383 GCA_003314045.1 Hygrophorus pudorinus | reverse complement strand
ATCGATTGGATGACCTAGCAGTATGGCAATTCCTTCAGGATGGCGCACCTACCAGCTCTGCTCGCAGAGCATTCGAGCTTAAAGCTCTCGAAATACTTGGCAATGGCCAATACTTGTGCTTGGTCGCCCCAAACACTATTCCTCAATTCTGGGAAGCTCGTCACTTCCCCGACGATCAACCTTTCGACGAAGCCGTCATTGCCACCCACTATTATCAATGTGGGCTAGACACTACTGTCTACGAAACCATGTTCCATGGCTACGCAGAATGTGCCATCCTTGCGCGTGACGAAACTGGCAGACCCACCTCACCCGTGGATTCCGCCACTACTATCCCTGCCTCATCGGCATCTGCTACCGGCCCTATGGTATCACTAGCCTCTATGCTAGCACCTGCTCTGGCTCGCGTCGAGAAACAGTGTGCGAAGCCTATTAAAAAATATGGCAAACGGCCTAAATGCAGTGTTAAGCCTATGACAGCAAAATACATTTGCACCACTGCATCCATCGAGGAGCTTAATGCCCTCTCTATCTTCCAAGACAACAAACCCATCGAGGAGATCCTTGACAACACATATGTGATATATGCCGAAGAAGGCGATCAAGACTCGGCAGATGAGCTCCTACCAGAGCCTCGTAATAGGTGCATCGAGCCTACTCCTGAGCCGCCAGAACGTGTCATCAATCCCGACACCCTCATGGGCCCATGCTAAATTAGCATCTTACTTCCTCTTAAAGGGGGGAAGAGTGTAAGGATATAATTCCTTGTTACTTTCAATAGTTTCTTTAATTGTTATTTTATTATTTTATTATCATTATTTACCGCGGACATGTGTGCCACAATGTACACACATACAAACATAACCTTATTACGCCGTCCATGTCACACGATCTTTATATACTTAACTACTACAACCCTCATAAACAGCACATACGTTCATTACCCCAAATATATTGATTTGGATCTGTGAATAGTGCACAGTGAGTACACAGTCTTTAAATATCTCATTTCCACTTGTATAGGGCTTTAACTAGCCCTACCCAAGTTTATATTAAATGTGCGCTTCTCAACTGGAGTACAGGTGTAAAGGATATTCCACATGGTCCTCCAGGATATTTTTCGAGGACGAACTGGGGTGATCACACTGAATGTCATGATGGTCAGGATGTCTTCGTCAAAAGGGCATCCAACCTAGTCAAGGTAGTGGGCAAGCTTAAGCCTGTGCAATGGGAGAAAATTGTCATGAGTGTGCTTGCACTTGCAAAGCAAAAAAAGGTGGTTGTAATTGATGTTGATGCCGTGCCATCGTCAGATTTCTCACTTGTGGGATCTCGAGAAGGATGATGTTCCAGACCATGAGTCAGACTTGGACATCTACAACTAAGGTGAGTTGTATATCGCTACAATGGAATCTATCTAATGCTACTTGGTATCAGTGAGTTCTGTGTTGTGGCAGCCCCATTTGTTTGTCGCCTTGCTGATCATTTTGGTTTCTGTTTTGTGTTGAGTTTTTGTTACCCATCAGTATGATGTGCATCTCATAGTACCCTATAGAGGGGATTCAAATATATTTGCTATGCTATGTGAAAATAAGTACTTTTTTCGGAGCTTGGTGTCCTTTTTAAAGCTCTGTGTCCTTTTTAAAGCTCTGTGTCCTTTTTAAAGTTGAATCACCTTGCTGGCCTTTTCACAAGGCAAGGTACTTTTCCAAGGCAAAGTACTTTTTCAACCCAGGTCCACTTCTTGGAAAAGGCCCAAACTCATTTAGGCCTTTTGGTACTTATGGTACTTGTGGTACTTTTTTGGTACTTTTGGTCCTTGGAAAAGGAGTTCAATGACTTAAAAAAGGACGTGTAATTTTACTGATGCTCTGCTCGCCAACAGTTTCTAACAGTTTCAAACATGTTTCAAACTTAAGTGGAAGCCCTTTCTGCATTAGCCAATTCCCAAGATGATGCATTGGCAGGTGCAATACACACTTTTCAAATGTGAATGTGCCTGTAGCTGTTCAACGTTCATCTCTAGCCCTTGTACCAGTTTGAAATTACTAGTATGTTTGAAACTTGGTGTTTATAACATGGTGTGTCAAAGCCCCGGTAACTGTGCCCTAGCCAAGATACCCTCCCCCGAGGAGTGACATTTTGAAGGAAACACACCTTCACGAAAAACCTGAAGGCCATTCCTGTGGTATGTCTGAACATCACGACGCTCCTACCAGTACAGCTTGTCTAGGTCCTGATCAGCTGAACTCGTGCAACCTTCTCAAACTTGAGCTGCATGGCTCGTAAGAAGTCAGTCATCGAGTCATCTGTGCTTAGCTCTGACACCAATAATTACCTCCAAGTCTGATCAGTGCGTTTTTCCTCCCGACCAATAATTAAATTATTATTCAACTGATTACAATACTATGTGGCCCCCTTTCTCCACACATTAAGCTGACGGTAAATGTATTCCTAGTACTTGCATCAAGGAGAAGTCGTCCACATATCCCCCAAAGACTCGGATTTGTCGGAACATAAGGACTAATCGATGCTTCCATCACAATGATCATCGAACATTGACACAAATTCTTCGAATACCTTCATCCTTTCCCCGATCTTCGTCTGTGAACAATCGCGAATCTCATGTCTGCCAGGCCGGTCAGCGTGTCCCTCTTGACATCCCGTTCCAAATGTCGCTTACCTGGTAACTTCCCCTTCCCGACTCTTGAACTCCACCCACTCTTCGTCAACATCGACATCCAACACTACCCCATCCAAAAACAAAATCCTGTAGCGGCCGCCCTGAGAGACCCTAGATTCATAACGTATACACCACCCGACGGAGGGTATAAACCGCGTTTGGATCGTCGCATTTATCGAGTATTCTTCGGCTGCCCGACACCATTGCGGTACATTGGAAACCCCTACATTTTGGAAACTATGTCTCGATGTTTCTGCTCCCGTGAACTCAATGGCTACCGGGGGTACACTGTTACAATCTCCATGTGTATGAGTTGTTGTAAGACCAAGCTTGGCAGGACGAGGCGGTATACTGACTGTGGATAGAGCTTTTGCGACAGAGGATGATGACCGAGGAATCTTAGGTTGTCTGATTCTGGTTGGATATGGATTGCCATCCGACACGGCATCTAGATCGCTGATGGTCGATGGTATAGATCGTGGGGTCATAAAGGGAAGGGATGGTCGACCGACGTCTCTGTCGAATTTCCCCCCATCCACAAATTCCACCGCCTCACTAACTTGCAAAAACTCGAACAAGCACCTCATACCATCTATCTCGGCCGTGTCCAGGTTCTTGGACTCCGCTTCCCCGACCCCCATGGGGTCCCCCGTGAAAGCTAGCACCTTTTTCGTCCACTCCCCTCCACGATCTCCAGAGACGTATCGCGCAATCTCTAAGGAATTGTTCCGACGAGATAAACGTATACGCATGCAAGGCTGTTGAGTCTCGCCGCTACCTGTTTGATTGGGGCGGGATTGGAAAAGTAACTCAATATTGGCTTGCGGACTATTCGCCATGAGCGTGCATTTTACTTCAGACTTGTACATAACAACCTGCGAGGAAAAACAAAATTCAGCGGAAAGGTCAATAAGAAGAACGCGCTGGCATTCCTTTGGCGTCTTCTGCTTGATCTGTTCGATGAGGCTTCCAGCATCATTGTATTGTTTCCAGTACGCCGAAGGTAAATCTTCAATTGAATATACCGCGATAGGCTCAGCTAAGCAGCAAGGCGTGCTGAGGTGTGGTGCGTTGTATATTTTGACCTGGGACGATCTCTTAGCGAGCATGTCGAGATACAGATCTACTAGTAGTACCTTGGACGTGGTCCTGCCTGGATCAATGACGAAAACTTGGTCGCCTTTCTTACCTCTTCTCCTCTCCCCCTCTCGGAAGTCTACCAGTAGGGAACGAGATTGTAAGATTGTCACCTGTCCATGGATCGTTTTGTACATTTGTGTTTTCAAGAGGCAAGTAGAAAAGGGCAAGGGCCGAGTAGTACCTATGGCGACGGGTGACACAGTATCTTTCTGTCCACAGATTTTCTAATTTTGAGCTAGTATGGGAAAAAGAACACGCACAGGCGGAACGACGTCAGAGGATGAGGACACAACCCCAGCTACGTGACCAGTAGAAATATTTCGAAAAGGCGGATGAGTCTGAGTTATCTCGCTTGCTTGCGATGTTCCAACATTTGTATTCGGGGAAGAGAGTAACAAGTGCTTGATACAGGGAAAGATTGGTTTCCTGAGTGACTCTTGTTCGTTGGCGTGAGAGTCTTTGGATGACGGAGTTGACTGTGATTTAGACCTCAGCGCGACATGTTCAGAAGCCAATAATCCAGCAAGTTGAGGAGTGGGGTCGGATACGATGCGTCTTGTAGAGCCAGTCATGGCGGGAATTTTAATCCTAGGAGAGACCTCGTGATTTAGGACGTGTCGTAGGTCGAGATTGCCGATCTCCACCAATGTCTGTCTTTTACCAAACAGCGGAGGAGGCACATCAGAGTGCCGGGCGCGGTTGCGAGGAACGTCCACCTTCGGGGGGAAAGGCGGTAGTCTTGGAGCTTCATTCTGTGACCTATTTGACCGCCTTGTAAATGGCTTCGCTGAAGCCGCTAATGAAGTTGGTGTCTTTGGTCCAAGAGGAGTTATCGGCAGAGCGGGGTTGAAAAAAGGGTGTGATGTCATACGATGCAAAGGGATTCGATGAGCTGGATCCTTCGGTAAAGTCAATCTTAGACACATCCTCATGGTCCCAACCAACAGGCTTAGACAATGATCGGACTCACAACTTGCAAAAGGCCGAAAGCGAGATCCTTCGCTTCGAAGGATGTAGTTTTGGGTAGGCTGAAAGGCGCACTAGAGACTTTGTTAATAGTCTCAGAAACGGCATCGGCCTTGACAGAATGAGTATACATGACATATTTGCGAAAGTGTTCCCTTACTTTGAATGGTGGGTTTCCTGCGAGACACGTTATCACGACCCAGCCGAGAGACCATAAATCGGTACCGAAGCTGTGCGGCAGTCGGGCCACGATTTCTCTGACGGATATCAGTAATGAATGCTCGTTTTCCGATGAGAGAAATGAGGGCTCACGGTGAGACATGATCAGGAGAACCGCAAAAGGTGGTTGTGGTAGAATTCACCGTTGGTAGACGTGTTGCCAGGCCAAAGTCCGCTAATTTCTTGACGAACTGCTCGATCGTACAGCATATGAAATCATGGCAATACAACTCACTACTCGGTAGTCATCAGTTAACAGTATGTTGCTGGTCTTGATATTTCTGTGGATGACGCGCTCCTTGCGCAAATAAAGTAGGGCATCCGTCAAGTTCTTGAGGACTCCACGAAGCTCGCATTCTGACAGAGTTGGGGGATCGCGCGAGTAAAGATAATCGGACAGAGTGCCACGAGAACAGAGTTCCAGCACATGGTAGTCGGCCTTTGGGGTTGAGAATATCGAAAACAAAGAGAGAATCGTGGGGTGGTGGAGGGCCTGATGTAGCGGAGTGGAAGAGAATAAATGAGCGGACTTATCTGGGGGTGTTCTTTGAATCTTTACGAAATTAAATTTCGTCCTAAGAAAGTGTTCTCGGTTACCTACAATTTTAACGGCTACTTGTCGATCACGAAGCCGTCCTCGTTTACAAATTGCAAGGTGGACAATGGACGTATTTCCTCGGCCGATTTCTTCAAGAATATGGTAATTCTGGCATACAGGTCATTCGATAATGCAAATAGTTAGACCGGACACAACCCACATCCAAACCGTCGGAGATAGTATCAAGGTGAGTTGGGGTATTGGAATGTGATTCCAAATGACCCATCATGACAAGAAGAATTGATAGAACAAATGGAGCTGGCTGCGAGTGTATATGGATAAAAAGGCACCTTGAAGTCGCAGAGAAGAGCTACGCGAATTAGGACTTTGTCCAATAGAATTACGGAGTGTCGAGTGGGTGCGCGTCGGGCAGCGAGAAGGGGGAACGCGTCTTCACACGTGATTTTCCTCTCCGTAACGAATTACAAGCGGTCGCAAGGCTTCAAACCCACTGGCAGTCAATATCCCGTCGAGCCGTATCGAAGCTCAGACAATCTCCACCTTACTTGTCAAACATTAGAGCATATTAGATAGCATTGGCTTTTTGAAAGATATTTATCTAATTCTATCCTTCCAAACGAGAGAGTAACGAACACGTTTGTTTTGGTTAGGTAACATATTATTGATGTCGTCCAATGGCATCTAATGACAGGCAATGACATCTAGTGTGTCTGTTCCCGCTCCTGCTGCTCCTGTTCCCTGCTGCATGTTCCCGCTCCCTGCTCCCTGTTCGCCGTTCACTGCTCCCCGCTCACCGTTCGCCGTTCCCTGCTCCATGTTCCCACTCCCCACTGTACCATCAGTCTCAGCCAATCTCCTTCGATGAACATAAGTCAGGAATATGTTGGTGAAAAAAAAGTAAGAAATGGACTAACAGATGTGGTGGGCCATGGTGCGGAAGGGATTGTCAGAGGGCGAGAAGCCGCATGTGGAGGCGGTGTGGCTGGTATGGGTTGTTCTTTGGGCCAGGAGCTGACCGGTGCACTGCCCTGAACCACAGTCCGGCCATATGTCGAGACAGTGGGGTGCATATACCCCCACCAAAGGTTTTGCGGCACCCACTCCACTTGTGGTAGTGCTCGGTCCTTTCGTGGCTGTTCTTGGTAGGTAGAATACTTGGCCCCGGAGGCAGCTTCGATGTGGGACATGATCAGAGCAGGACTATTGTGATATATCAGCAAGTCTCCCCGGAGGACAAGAGTTTAGTTAGGGGATACAGACCTTGTTACGAGTGCTGATGACAATGTGGGTTCTGCAGTGGAACCTGACAACTGTGCTGGCATGTGGGTGGAAGAGACCCTTTTTGGTGCCAGGGACCCCATCCCCACACCAGTTGATTTGGACCAACTTGGGCAGCTGGCTCTGCAATGAGAGAACAATATAGTATCATAACATGCCCTGCTGCAATTCATGATGGGTGCTCACATTGCAATCTTTGACTCTCACCAGCACATACTGAATCCTGTTGCAGAGAAATGATCAGCGGATTGCTCAATTGCAATTACATCAGCAAAAAATGTGCATATCCTGACCTGCCATCTAAGAATTCCCCCTCCAGTTCTTCGAGCTTCGAGACCCCTGTCTCCCGTGGCTTGCACGTTGAGGTCTTTCGTGCCTTCTCGTAGGTGAAGACTGCCCAGTTGATGCTCTGTGCATTGAGACGTCTTCGTTGTGGGCAGGGGCGGGGAGGAGCTGTGTGTCTGCAGGTAGGTTAGTTAGGGGAAGGAGAAGGAGTGGCAGTAGGGAGAAGAGGGACTAAAGTCAACTAAATTTCAGCAAGTACTATTAATATATATGCACACACAGACCTGTGAATGAAACTCACATATTTCATATCTCATCAGAATCAAAAGTACTGAAAAGAACACATTAATTACAATCCAATAACTTCACCACCTTTTAACAATCCTTCACCCCAAGCTCAATTTGCATACAAACATGTCCATTCTTTTTTTTTGCATTTTTATATAGGCTTAGGGGATCTTGAATATATATATTTCGCTATTTATTTTGCACTAGGAAGTTCGTGAGTTGAGAGATACTGGTGTTAAAACATGGTCAGCAGAATGATTTGGCTCCAGTAAATAAAGTAGATGACGGATCCCCCTAAAAAATTCAGGCTTCATTCTGAGGGTCATATCTTATAGCCCATAAAATAATTTATGGTTCTGTCGACCCTTTGCTCCTGTGGAAGTGAGACGAGCTGTTGGCCTTCCAGATGTGACAACTCCATAAGTTTCAGCCTCCGACCTAAACGCACATACCCACTGGGCACACGCATTGCTGTGATTTTGAGTCTTTATGATGTCAGAGCTTCAATGTGCCATGCAGCCGCCCCAAGCCGCACTGTGATGTGCCATGACATTTTGTTAAAAGATAGTCCCAAAACCACTTAGAGGCTCCTACGGTAGTCAGAACACCGATTTCCACAAAAAAAAAAAAAAAAAGACATATGTAGCTAAGGTATAATGCTCATGATCTAAAGAACAATTAGAGCTAAGGAGGCACTGAGTTTGGAATAAAAAATCAAACGCCAAAAATTGTTAAAAGGTGGTAATGTGATAGTATGGGGAGCAATTCAAATATAAAATGTACTTCTTCACGGGGGCCATCAGAGCAGGTACATCAGGAAAAGAAGGGTCCACTTAAGTTGTCTTATATAGTCTTAAGTTGTCTTAAGTCGGTCTTAAGTTGTCTTAAGTCGGTCTTAAGTTGTCTTAAGTCGGTCTTAAGTTGTCTTAGTCAGCTAGTCTGGTTAAGACGGAATAAGCCCAGATGTTTTCTTAACTAGTCTTAGTTTCATCTTAGTTTCGTCTTAAAAGCTCTCAAGTTCTTAGTTTTGTCTTGATTTTATCATATTATTTGTTTTAATTTCTCTTAATCTGTCTTAATTTCAGAAATAACCACAATTTATTGGGTAAAGCGGATGAATAAACAGATGACTACATTAAGGGCAGGGCATGGATTCAAAAGTAAAGGAGGGGGACACATACAGGTGAGGAGACAAGGAAGGCGATGGGGCACAGGGGGGACGGGGCACAGGAAAAACAAAAACAAAAAGATAAAAAAAATTACAACAGTGCTGGGCAGGTGAATGACAACTTCAAGCCAGGAGCAACAATGGTGAGACCCAGAGAGGCTGTTTTTATTCTGGAAGAAACTATGAGCACACACGAAAAATGACGAGAGATGCATACCATCATCAGACAGGTCAACTAGGACTGCACGAACGTCAACCTCAGTTGATGTCGATTGGGTAGTACCCCCACGTTGATTCAACTTTGAATACCCAGTGTCTTGGCAACGATCTTTGCGAAAGAACCATTGCGAAGCGTCTGGATGGAGTGAAGGTAGCTTCGTGTCACCGCACCCCAACTCATCTCATTGAACGCCGTGTCCTTGGTGGACTCCTTCCCAGTGGCCAGATTCGCAGACCTGATAATCGCCTTCGAAACATGTTTGCCCTTCTCATCACGACTGATGGACGCCATTGTGATAGCATGATCTCGCCAAAGACCATAGGCGCATTCAACCTAACAAGAAACTTAGCTCATTACAAACTTTATGAAGTGGGAATACATGCCGCAGCTGCGGAGAGGGCAAGAGCACAATATGGCTCTCCTACATCCAATGGTGGCACCGTTACACCACCTAAGACAGCAGAATAGTGAGTCGCAAAAGTTTGAAGAACTATTTCGCTGTTGAATAAACCATGGTAGATCTACCACTCATGGGCATTAGCATTCTGGATGATCGGTACAAGTGGTGGGATGGCACGCACCGATCTGTCGTTCCCATCTGCTTTTGAATACAAAAATGCCAGGTTGTTGAGCTGGCTTTCTGAAAAAGTGGCGCGAGCATCGTCCATGTCGAAATCCTCGTCGTTATCGAAAAGAGCATTGATGACGGCAAGTGCCACAGAGGCAAACGATGCACACCATTCATAAACGCGCTGGTTAGTCTGTGCATGTTTAGTAGCATAGAAGATAGGTGTAGGATATATTGAACTTACAATGGAAAAAACAGCTTCATTGATCTTGACGACATATGGGATGCTTTCCCCATACTGGCCATCCGAGAATATTTCTTTCCATGCGCTCTGCATAGCCCCGATAGCATTATTGTCACTCACGGACCAAGGATCGTTGCACAAGGCGATGAAATGTAGATAGGTCGGAATGAAAACACGCCGCCATCTATTCCCCCTTTCACAGCCCTCGGAGAGGTGGCCATTGACAAATTTCATGCGGCCAACCTGCAGACCATCTGCCTCCGGGGGAACGAAATTGTTGTCTTCGATTTTGACAGGCACCTGTATTAAAATAATGTAGTTACTGCTGTAATCGCACCGATCGATGGGCTTATCGCTCACCGTCCTGCTTTTGGTCCTACCTGTTAGATAGTTGTCATCACTAGTGTCTACGAGCCACAAAGGCTCGGAGACGAGTGTCTTGGTTGGCTTTCAGACGGCCTTCGAGGGAATCAGCTCCACTGGCACCTTGGTGCGGGATGACTTGTGTACCAGAGTCACAGATCCAGTGTTTGTGTTTCGCTGGGCTGTAACACTTCCAGCAGGTTTTTGCGGTAGGACGTCAGTGGCCCAGGTTTTGATGACGCCTGCAGAGGCCTTGTCGAAGGTTCTAAAGGCGAAATTGTGGTAAAAAAGAGTCGTTTGCTCGAGAACGAACATGAGAAAAAAAAATGGTCACCTGACTGTTGCAGGCTGAGTCAACTCGGAAGTTTGATCCTCATGGCCTGTGCGCGTGTGCGATTGAACATGATAAGCACTCAGCATTGATAGGTTTGTCTTTAACTACCATTACCTTTACTGACAACAACTTGAAACCCACGGTATGCCTTGACGGTGTCTCGCATGGTACTCTTGGCAACTCGCCTCTTTTTCTTAGTTACCTGGACCTCTTCAAGTTCCTCCAGGTCATCGGTGTTGATATCTGCGTCGCCGTCTTCCTCCTCAGGTACGAGTGCGTTGTTGTCATTGTTGTCATTGATGGTTACCTCATTTTCACCTAGGTATTCAATGTCTTCATCGCCCCCGAACCTGTCAAGCTGATGCTCGGCACGAACATTTGCGGACTGTATAATAGGTCAAAAAGGTATCCATTATTAATTGTCACATACATTTTTTAGCTGTGGTGTAGGACGAGGCCTCACTTGAACGTGAGTCTTCAAGCCCAAAGCTGTCGTTGCATCCTGCTGACTGATTCTATCTTCCAGTGAAGCAAGCCCACAAAGTTTGGCATGATGCTCATCTTTCAAACCTTCCTTTTCGGCCTGCTCGCGTTCCCTGGCCTCATTCATCTCAGCCTTGGTACGTCTTTTTCACTTGGTTATCAATAGACCAGGGTGTTGAGAGCTGTTTTTAGCTCGTGTTTGCAGGTGCTCTGGTGGTTCGGACATGGCGAAGGGATGGGATGTCAATGTTGATGTTGATGTCAGGGATAAAGTTAGAGTTTTTTTTTTCAGCATGTGAATCAAGTTTGTCGGCAACTTGCAGCACTTGGGCCCGGCACATCACCTGAAGGGTAGTCACAGTATGCTTCCTCACAATCAGCCCGCTCGCGGGTTCAATGCCCGACATATTCCCTGTTCTTTTGCAGGATGTAACCGATTTTTTTGGCTCCAGTCTGGTCTTGTCAGGCATATCCGTGCAATGCATGCTCACATGCACTGTCCTCAGGAACTTGTTGCGGCTGGAGACACACCCAGTGGGCCGCTACTTGATGACTTTGACTTGTTTAGCGCAGTGCAAACACCGTCCCCTGGACCTCCGTGCCTTGAAGATGCTGGTGCCGGTGACGAGGGTGATGCAGGTCATGGTGGAGACGTCTGGGAGGACACACGCAATGGTTGACGTGTTCTCCATCCGCTAATAAATGGTGAGGTCTAACATTACTGCTGTATGGTGCACGGATATCACTCATATGGGTTGTGTTATCGACAGGACGGCCATGTGATTGAAATGGAAACCATTTAGCTCTGGGCACTCCAACACTGCCTCCTGACAATGTGCCCGCTCCCGACAATTGGTTTTCTTTCAACTTGCGTGTTGAATTCGAAACAGCCAAATTTCTGTATTCGCGGAATCAGATGTCTGCCGGCAACATCGACACCCTCCTCGGGCTATGGGCCACCACGTTGCTCGCATCTGACAGTACGCCGCCATTCATTAACCATCATGACCTTTACAGCACTATTGATAATGCCTGAACTGGCGATGTTCCGTGGAGGAACTTTAATGTCCGTTATGACGGACTACTTCCTGAAGAACCCCCCATTGTGGATGGCGAATGACTTCAAAGTATGGTACTGCAACCCTCACGAGGTCGTCAACAACATGCTTGCCAACACCGACTTTCTCAATGAGATGGACACCACCCCATTCCGGGAATACAATTCTGATGGATGCTGTCAGTACCATAATTTCATGTCCGGTGATTGGGCGTGGAATCAGGCAGTGAGTGCTCATCTGATTTGATACCTTGTACTCACACTTTAACAGGACATTATCGCGGAAGATCCGCAGACACATGGTTCTATGTTTGTGCCCATTATCCTCAGCAGCGACAAGACTACAGTTTCGGTTGCCACCGGTGGTACAGGTTACTATCCCCTTTATGCTGAAATTGGAAACACGCACAACAGCCTGCGTCGTGCTCACCGAAACGCGCTCGTCCTTGTCGGTTTTTTGTCCATTCCCAAAGGCAGGCAGATATTGATATATATTTCAATGTTATGCTGACCTGAGGTGGCAGTTGCGAGAGCGGATGCAAACACTGACACTTTCCGTAACTTTAAGCGGCAACTGTTCCATTCGTCAATTAGCAAGATTCTCAACACCCTCAAACCCGGTATGACAACTCCTGAAGTCGTCCGTTGCTTTGACGGCCACTTTCGGCGTGCCATCTACAGCATCAGCCCATACATCGTGGATTATCAAGAACAGGTAACAGTTGCATGTATTGTCCAAGGGTGGTGTGCCACGTACATACATTTCTGTCAGTTAATTGTACACTTATTAACATATATTTGCAGGTGTACTGCACTGCCAGATAACATGGATGGGGGAGGTCATTCTCGCACATGCGAGCACACATGTTGTGTTGTGGACACATTCGGACTGAAGGTGGCATGGGATGAATATGGAATCGCAGGAACTTCTCTTGCAGGTCCTTCCCCTACATTCAGGTGTTTACTTAGATCACACTATAGCCATTTACTCATGATTTCCCATGAGCAGACATTCACAAAATCCTTGCCCCCGATCTACTTCACCAACTTATCAAAGGTGTGTTCAAGGACCATCTCGTAGATTGGGTACAGGATTACATCCTGGCAACTCATGGCAAGAAAGATGGAAATGAAATCTTGGACGATATTGATCGCCGGTAGGTGTTTTAGTTCAGGGAACAGCTGAAGCTAATGAGAATGTAGTATTGCGAGTGTTGCATCATTTTCAAATCTCTGACAATTTCCTGAGGGTTCACGCAGTGGACTGGGGATGATTCAAAAGCTCTCATGAAGGTAATATGCTATCTATATTCTCTTGGGTCACTGTAGCGCTAATCTCGTACTATACTAGGTGTATCTTCCTGCTATTGAAGGATATGTTCCAGTGGACATGGTTCATTGTCTCCGGGCATTCCTAGAATTTTGTTACATTGCACGACAAAACGTTCATGATGAGAAGTCCCTCAATGACCTCAATGATGCGGTTACCTGTTTTCATCACTACCGTGAAATTTTCGTCACGACTGGT
>QLPF01006623.1:0-12357 GCA_003314045.1 Hygrophorus pudorinus | reverse complement strand
GAAAAAGTGAAGATGACCTGACATTTGAACCATAGATAACCCATCCCCTGTCGGCGACAGTTCCCGTCAGGTGAGAAACAGAAGGTCATAGTACCGTTATCTGTATCTTCTATGTCGACAGTGTTTTGTATTTCATTATCAGCTGTACTTGTATATATGTGTGCATTATGGTATTGTCTCTTGCCTTCTGTATCTATTAAGATTGAGCATGTGACAACAACAGTATTACTATATCATATAATCTTTCCATCCCGCCAGAGAAGCACTGAGGACTGGGTAATAATATAATATATATTTTTGCTCTCGGCCGACACACACCAACCGCTGCATCATATAATATTTTTCTTCTCACCCGACACGCACCAACCACTGCATCATATAATATTTTTCTTCTCGGCCGACACGAGCAGAACACTGCATCATATAATTTTCCTCGTCTTGGCCGACACGAGCCAAATGCTGCATAATATAATATTTTTCTTCTCGGCCAACACGCACCAACCGCTGCATCATAAAATATTTTTCTTCTCGGCCGACGCTGCATCATATAATTTTCCTCGTCTCAGCCAACACAAGCCAAATGCTGCATAATATAATATTTTCCTTCTCGGCCGACACACACAAACCGTCGCATAATATCATATTTTTTGTCTCGGCCGACATGCACTGAACGGTGGAAAATATATTATTTTGCGTCTCAGCCGACATGCATTGGGCAGTATATAACAAAAATTCTTGGTACGTCGGCCGACACGCAATGTGTGAGGATAATATATCTCGGCCCATCCGTAATTCAGTATATCTCGGCTGACATCAGCCGACACGCAAAGGCTGTCCTTTGTCATTCTTGGCTGGCACGCTTTCAGTGTCCGAAATTGACTGCATTATGTGAAAGATGACAGGTGCGAACGAACCACGCGATATCTGCTGTTAGGTTTGGCCACCAGAAGCAAGTCGAAATTGTTGCTTTAGTTGTGAATACAACCTTATGTCCAATATCGTCGTGTGTACTTCTCATAATCTCCATACGACATTCCTTTGGAATGACCAGTTTGTGTGCGCCTTGTGGGTCCTTTCGCCAAAGTTTGTCGAGGTCAATAAAGAACTCTGTACAATATCTGCAAAATGTTGTATACTCTGTGTCCGACATATCATCTGGGCGAGCTAGGTCTTGATGCCATTTGTGAACCTTGATGAGGCGAAGATCATCCGGATCACGGTACTTTGTCGTATGTTTCGCAGGTCTGTATCTCCTCCTTACTGAGATCTGAACCCATGGTGAAGATTGATATTGGGGAAGGGGCTGATTTTTTGATCGGGTTTATCATGTGAATGTATCTGTGAAAGCGGTTGATCCAGTCTTCGAAGTCCTTTTCTGACATGTCAGGATTATCTCCATGTTGTGCTGGCCGTCGCAAAAGGCCATCTGGTCTGTGATGTGAACCTGCAACATGTACCAGGGTGAAATGAAATGTGAGAATTGACACAATCCAGCAATTTATAGAGGCGCTGGGCGCGATATCTGGATTCGCAAGCATTCCTTTGATATATCTTGCATCGACTTCAACGATGAGGTTTCGAACACCTATGAGATAAAGTCGTAGTGAGCCGAGAGCACGATATAGACCATACAGCTCAAGCTTTGGCTGGGAGAATCGCAACTCTCTGTCGTTGAGGGTGATTGACGTGAATCTATTGTAGTATCTCTTTCGTGGGTCTCCTTCATCACACTGGCAGAGGTGAAATCCTATCGTGATGTACGATGTGTCGACAGCAAGAATAACGGGGGAGGGGATCCGTAATTGATACTTCGAAGAGCTGGCGAAGTAATGAGCGCTGTTTTGAGGTCTTCTTGTGAAGCAATCTGTTTCTCTCCAAATTTGAATGGCATGTCTTTTCATGTGAGAACAATAAGTGGTGCCACACGCTGTGCAAAGTTTCGAATGAAGATACGACAAACTCCAATGGTACCAAGAAATGCGCGAACATCGGAGAGGTTTTTGCAAGGGCCCCATTTCTTTACTGCGATGACACGAGATTTGTCTGGAAGTCGATCTTCATGTGTGCAGCGATGGCCTAGAACTATGATTTCCTTGATGCAAAGAAATAGCTTAGGACCGGAGAATGTTCCTCCACAATACTTCATGTGTTGAACTACACAGTTTAGATTTTGGAAATGCTCCCAGACAAAACAACATATTCCTGGGTTCTCCGAGATTGTTTTGTACTTGCCATTGTTCTGTAGATATCGCGAAGGTGGGCCTTTGACAGGGACGTCGCTGATGTATGGAATGGTGACATGAGGAATTTCAGGCTGTAGAATGAAGGTGACATCGTCGTGGAAGATAGAAACCGAGTTTGTCCATCCCATGGGCAATGTAACAAGTCGAAGTGCTCCGTATGGGGTTTGAAAGGTAGTATAGTCTCGCGAGGACTCTGCAATGAGCCTTTCGTCGTAGCCAACACATAGGTTGAACATTGCCCTGCATGCACATCCTCTGAATTGTTCTGCAAGATGTTCTGGAATGGGGACGACACCAGAATGCTGAATGGTAACAGCGTTGAGGGGTTCGAGACTATGAACTGGGCGAAGTGCTTTTCCTGTAAGATGAGTTTGATCGTTCGTATACTCCTGCTTCGATTTTTCTTCGTACTATTCCACAGACTTCATCGTAGATGCCAGGGGGAATAGGGATGTTTTATTGAACCCATGGCGTATGAGGGACGACAGGGAACTCTATTGGCGGAAATAAATCAGTGCGAAAACGTCCTGGTTCACTGTCATTCCATGCGAAGCCTGTTTCGTGCTTGAGTATGAAGTCGTGCATGAAGTTGCATTCAGCAGGCCAAAGGAAGTCGCCAGGGTGAGAACTGTTGATTTTGTCGCGACATTTGATAGTGTATCGTTTTGTGGGCACAAAGGGTGGGGGATTTGGGTTGAGAACAGGAATTCCAATGAGGGGGTCACCAGAGATTTTGCAAGTAATGCAAAACTTGTCGGGGAGTTCTGCGAGGATGGGGTGTATTTTCTTGGCAGCAGGTTTGTATTTCTTCTTTGTCAATATGAAAACGCCAGCAAAGTTGTTGCGAATATTTTTGGCTTTTTTGGCAATTTTAGAGTCAAGCTGTGTTGACAGAGTATCTGAAATGGAACTATAAAAACTGGATAGATCGGGCACGGAACATGCGGAAAGGTAGATACATGAGAGCATAGAATTAGATGGTGATGGTGGGATCGGCGTAAAGACTTCTATACTGAGAGAACTACTATTGGTGTTGTAATTGATGATTATTGTGATGTCTCCGTGACTTGTGATCACATCCTCAAGTTGCAAAAACCCGATGTTTGTGGGTTGCTGTGTAGTTGACGCTGAGGTGGTCCGCATGCTATAGTTGGGATAGTGATTGACCTATTCGAATTTGGATCGCGGATGGTAATCGTTTGAGCTTCATTGGTGAAATTCTTTACCAAACTTTCGGTGAGGACATTGAATGGCCTGCCGAGAAGGATGTCATAAGCTGGGCCACAAATAACGTGCATTTGGAGAAATAGAGTGATGGTGCCAATTCAAGCAGGGACATCTCGTGAGAGACCAAGGGTCTGATTGATCTCGCCGTTTGCTGACTGCATGTTGAGTCGAATGGTGGGGTCATAGTTGAGGCCAAGATCATGACAGACATCTTCAGACATCGCGACGATCTGCGAACCTGGGTTGACTATGCAATCTACTTCATCTTTGTTGTCAATGTTCATTTGAATGGCGCAAAGTGCGTGCGATTCTTTTGCGACGATGATGTCGTTCAGAATTTGGTCTAGATGAAGACAATTCATATATGCCTCGGGAACGTCGGGAATGAGATTGCGTTGTCAAATGATTTGTATAGTTTCGCAGATACTTGATCTGCTGTAACTCGTCACGGTGTAACTGCTTCTTTGAACTTGTTTCGCATATCGGGGGACAGGGCAAGAAGTTCTTCAGGGGAAAGGGTGATAAAGGGTGTTTTCATGGACCGCATATAGACTGCTTCGGCGATTTTTGCGTCTTGAATGGGGGCTTGTGTGTGATACGACAGCTCTTTCGCCAATTTTTTTGGTGCAGTAGAGGCGAAATTTCTTTCATGCGGTGGTAGGTAGGTAGTTTCGTGTACTTTAGCAAAAGGATGAACTGGGGGTTCAACCTCTTTTGTTGTTGGTGGTGGTGCTACTGGAGCTTTCGGTGTTTCTGAAGGTGATGTGGTGGATGCTGATGACGTGCTTGCTGGTGGTTCCGCGATGTGCGAAGGTTGCGAGTTCATTGCTTCTTTGCCCGTGACGGGAGCTGCCTGGGGTTTATGTGCAATCTGCGGAATTTCGGGACATGTTCGCCCACTTCGTAGAGTGAATAGTTCTTGTTGGAGTTCGGCAATCAACTCGTCTTTTTCTACATCCTCAATGGCTGCTGTGTGAATTTGTCGTGTGGGGAATGGAGTGGATACGGGCGATGGTGCTACCCCATACATCATCATAGCTATTGTGACAGGTGACAATACTGGATTTTGTTAGTACCATTCGTCAATGTGATCCTTGATTGAGATACCTGGGATGCTGCAAGGTACGAACTGACCACTAGGTAACACAATCTTTCCTTCGCTGTTTTTGCAACATTTAGAATCATCGATGTATTGCTGACAGACCATGCAGATAGCGATGAAATGGCCTCTGAGACCGCAGAACATACAGACTTGTGTTGAGGCTGCTACTTTTGTTTGCGGCGACAGGGTCAGTGGTCGAGCCTGTGTCTGAGGCTGTGGTGTGAGTGCGTTTATGAGGGTTGTTGCAAATTTGTCAAGAAACGAGGTGAGATCTTCCGACTTAATTCCTTCTCCCGCTGAGGTTGTGGATGTCGAAGTACTTTCTATGTTCCCGCAAGGCGATGTTCCATGTAACACAAATTGTGCTGCTGCGAGAATGTTATTGAGTGGATATGGGTCGTCCGGATAGTGGTCTGGAAACTTCAATTTCAATCGACGTGAGATTCACTGTAATAGATCGCCTTTAAAACCTCACATGAATGCTCGGCTTTGTTCTGCTTCCGAGATGCAACCCTTTTCTCGTAAGAAGAGTGTGATGACGAGGAAGTTGCAATGGTAGTTTGCGAGCTGTGTTGTGTTGCTAATCCCTTTGCGAAGTTGTTCGCCAATAAGTGTGTCCATTTCAGACACTGACCACTTTTGATTGTCTTCTAACCCAGGGTATAGCCCAATGATTGCTTGTATGAAGTCTTTGTATGGAATTGCTAGCATTGTGAACTCTGGGATAGCTTCCCAAAGCTCGATTTCTTCGACTGATAGATATCGAACGGCTTGCTCCTTTTTCTCGGTAGAGTCCATGATTTTGTGTGTTTTGAGGAGCCGATCAAGCTCTCTGAAGTAGTAACAAAGTTCTCAGGGACGGTCTTCATTGAACAATGGTGCGGTCAAATGGCCACGTGAAGGCATAACTGTGTCGGGCATGTTGACTAGTATGGGCGATGGTGATCGAGATAGTTGCATAGAGGCATAGATATCTGAGAAGTCTGAGGATGGTTCGCGGGGAGTGGATAGAATAGAGGGAGGCGATAGCGATAGGATAGATGGGTTCAAGGATGATGGAAAATCTGAGTATTCAAGTGATGGGCTACACGAATTAACTTCAGGGATCGGTGATAGACTTCACAGGCTTTTGTGGAAGTGAGGATTCGTGCCAGTGAATGGATTGTTGTTGGTGAGGATAGGTGAATAATATGGCTGACTGGTTCGAGGGGAAGAAGTGATTGGAAGGGACATTGGTGGAGAATGTGGATAAAGGTAGGGGAATATATGTGGAATATTGGTGTTTCTTGTGCCATTGCAGTTGTTTGTTCTGTTCGCGAATAGGGCGAGTATGGAAGGTGATAGTCTGGAACTAATTGATCAATATTCATAAATGGTGATGATGAAATAGTAAATAAATCACGTATATCTTGACAATGTTGCAAATAGACTTCGCTTGAGACAATAGGTCTGTTTGTTAGTGGGCACGGAATACAAGAAGGCTGTTGAGACGAAATTGTTTTGCAAACCCTTGCAGTGGGCTCCAAAATGATGATCCCTGCACTGGCTAAATGCTGGAACTAAACCAACAATCAACACAAACACAAAAGGACCAAGGCAAGGACGTGCAAAGGTTAGAATCAACAAGCCAAAGGTGAAGAATATGGAGACTAATATGAAAATAGATGTGCGAAATCAAAACAAAATAACCAGAACTTATGCGAAGTTCTGTGTGAGGGTTGCGAGGTTACGATTTATAATGCGAAGTCTTTTGCAAACACTAGATGATTATCGGCGATATTGAGGACGAGCTTGAGGACTTTAGACGAGTACTAGGACTTTAGATGTGAACTGGAGGGAAGAACTAACTTGTCATTTGAGCCAAAACTACAGTGTTTTTATATGTAGGGAGTAGAAAGACTTGAGCCACTGTTCGAATTAGGGAGATACAAAGACACAAAAGAAAGGAACTGGTCTGGACTATCGGAGAATGTCATGGAATGATGAGTAAACGGTATATTGTAAGTGAAAGCAATGAGAACATGTAGATTAGATTGCGAACACCTGAACTCTGGGTCGCAAAGTGCGAGAATGGCTTCACAATGTTTCGTAAAGCTTTGCAAGGACTTCATGTACGTCGCAGAGCTTGGCGGGTAGTGTGTGAACATGGACCATGTTGAATACATTGTTTCCGGACCTGTGGAGCCTGCAGTTGTATCACCGTGTCTTGCTAATCGGCAGCGTGTCTGTGGCTGTAGCATCTGTCTCACACTATAACTCTGGTCAGTCTCCAGGCCGTGCTATCAAAGCCAGTCTCAGACTCGTTCTCCTCTCCACTGTAAGTGTCACTCTGTCGGTCTCGGTGTCACTCTCTGGGTCTCAGCATCATGTTCTCAGCCTTTCATTTTGTATCCAGGTCTGTTATTCCTCCTATGCTTCCATGTTGGCTTCTATCCCAACATTGTCATCTGTGTTGCATGGCACATGTAGTGGTGTAAATTAAATTACAAATACTGAACTACTGGACAAGACATTATCCTCGGGGCACTCCAGGAAGTCAGGCGGGTAGCACAGTGTTTGTGGATGTCCTGGTAATATCACTTTTGATGCATACATCTCAATACAAAACCCTCTGGATATGACTGGTTACATAGTAGACATGAACCTGATCTACACTCAGGCTAAGACGATTTTGCCTGAGTGCGATATTCAGATCACGTGATGTTGAAGTTTGAACTCGTGCCGGGTAACATCATCACCGCAACATAGCATCTCAGACATGGCACGCATGAAAGTAGACCCCACAACCATTAAAGTAAAAGCCCACCAGGACGCGCTTTACAGGTATGCCAGCCGATGGCATGAAGTCGTGAACACAGCAAAGACAGCAACTCCAGAAAGACAGAGGTTCATGCAGAAAAAGTTGCAGGAGGAGCTGGTGAGTAACAGTGACTTCTGGCATGATTCAAATCCTGACATTTACTTCAGATAGTTGTGAAGAACATCATCACCCAGGTCTCCAACGTCCACAAGCGAGCTATTCAGGTGCCGCACTTGGTGCTCAGCATCTGGGAGAGATTGTTCGTTGCGTCAACCTCAAAGCAGCCTGTCGACTTCGAATCCATGTCGGAGAACGACTCCACAATTACTACTAGCAAATGGTTCCAGCCCGGGATGAAGACACTGAAGGTTGACATCGGTGGACGGCTATGGTGGAGGGAAGGGAGGGCACAGAAGGACATGCCTTTGAAAGGATTGTCGAAGGAGGATGAGATCGTGATTAAGGAGGAGGAGGGCGAGGGCAGATTGGAGATAGGGAAGGAGAACCGGAGGGGAGAAGATGGCGGAAGGGGACATCCACGGGGGATACTGAAGTCATCGACAGAGAAAGGTGTCAGCAGGAAGGAGATAGAGGGGGCTGGAAGACCAACAGGAGTCGAGATTGGCAATGAAGAGCCACCGAGTAAGAAGAGGAAGACCGAGCCCTTGATGGGACCATCATCGGAGTCAACCACCCCCCCTCTCGACATTAATCTGGACTTCCTGATGCCACACACTCCACGGCAACCCAGACATGTCCTGGTACCCTGCATGATTTTGGGGCCAAGCCGGTCCTCCAGACCGCCCGAGGTCAACACACCGAAGACGCCACAGACGAAGCCAGTGCATCCCGAGCCAGCCCGACAGCCCGAGGTCAACACATTGAAGACACCGTGGAAATCCAGGGCGAAGCCAGTGCATCCTGAGCCAAAAGCTGTAGAAGTGAGGCCGAGTCCGGCATATACTGACCCAACAGGGCTACACCGATCTGGGCATGTCAGAAGTAGAGCCACAACAGCCGAACCGTTCAAGGCTGAACCTGCAGTCCAGTCCACTGTTCTGGCCTCTTCAACAACGAGATCAACGTCAGGTACATGGAAATCCAGGGCGAAGCCAGTGCATCCCGAGCCAAAAGCTGTAGAAGCGAGGCCGAGTCTGGCATATACCGCCCCAACAGGGCTACACCGATCTGGGCATGTCAGAAGTAGAGCCACAACAGCCGAACCGTTCAAGGCCGAACCTGCAGTCCAGTCCACTGTTCTGGCCTCTTCAACAATGAGATCAATGTCAGGTACATGGATTGTTGTGTGGAATTTCAATGACAAACTAATCAGACTTCCAGGTTTGACCATAAAGATTCCCCCGCTGTCATCACTCAGGAAATGTTCTAGGTCAGAGGTGCAACCGATAGTAGATGCCGCAGTCAAGCAGGAGGCCAGATATGAGCTGACAACGATGTTGCTATTGCCATGGATTGAAAACCTGGAGGCAGGACTGTCGAAGGTGCAAAGGGACTATGAAGAGCTGCACCGGTTTATTGTGAGCCGACCTTGGGAGACGAAAACAGCATCAAGGCCGAAATGATTGTTACTGTAATATCTAGCACACACTACTAGCCTTGTAACATAAACTGTAAATTTATATTCTGGTGTTCCTTATGTTCGACTCAGATTGGAAGAGCTTGTAGTCTTCTCAAAAGCCTGCCGGGCTTGCTTGGCAAATTGCTGATACATCGTCGCCTACTGGAAGGCATAGGCTGTATGACCAACCAATGGGAAATAGGTCTTGTGGGACCAATGGCGCCATGCTGTCTCATGGAACTGAAAATATGATATTGTCCACCCCATTTTGCTTTCGAGAAGGGTGGCCTCTTCTTTGGCTCGGTCATAAGCAGCCTTTGCCCTCAACCAATGCACTCTGTAGACTATTTTGCACTGGTAAGAAGAAGAGATGGGTGTGGATGCCGACTAGCACTCACATTCTTCCATCCAATCGTCAGCCTCTGCATCGGCTTGCACATCCATATTCCAAAACCAGGAGAGACAAGTGTCTCGCTGGCCAGGTGTGTTTGGTGTTGCTATGGCAGTGCTAATATTAAGGTCGCCATGCATCAATTCCTTGTATCAGTCAAGAATATTGGCAGTCACGCCCAGGCCAACAATCTTTTGGCGGGTTGACACATATATTTGGGCTTGCTGCCTGACCTCTCTGTCAACACTACTGACCTCTGACCAGGGCTGTGTTTCCTTCTGCTGTGACTTTGCAGCTCTGACATGAGTCCTGAACAAGAAAGATTTTTTGCCGAGTCCAATCCTGAGATTATGCAGAGCATCATTGGCCTGGCCAAGCCGAAGTTTGAGTTCCTTCTCAGCTTGCTGTGGAAAGTGTTCCAAAGAGAAGCATGATGGGAAATATAGCCTGCCTTGTTCAGCTAATAGTTGATCTTGTGCGGACATGAGATCAGGCTTGTTGCTAGGGTCGGCATTCTGTTTCCCGTCAGCCTCGGTGTCCCGTTCCAAGAGGTCCTGCAGTTCCAGTCCATCGTCCAAGTCGAACATGTGTAAGTATTGGTCTGTTTGCTTGTTCCAAGCATTGATCCCAGGCTGCAATCTGTCCCAACACTTGTTGATCTCAATGTTCTGACTCACAGTCGGCCGTCTTCCTGAAGACCGAACAAGGGCTTTGAGTTGTAACCTGAGATATATATGAGGTAAACCAGGATGAGACAATGCATGGTATTTTATCTCACTGAGATTCTTCGATCTTCAAACCTGCTGCAAGCCAGGCCAAGAGGCCAGTTGACCTACCACTTTGCAACTCTTCATTCATCAAAGACACAAGAATTTCGGCCTTTGTCAGTGCTATGAGTGGATTAGTAAATATATCTCGAACAAGATAGCAGCCCAAATGACCTTTTTCGAGCTGAACATCATAAATAAGCATAGAATCCGGCCTGTCAAATCGCTCTGCTTGAGCCTTCTTCTCCTGTTCTCCCTAGGCCTTGGATAGCTGTCAGTCAGTAGTCGCATTTAACACCAGAAATGCATCACAACATTCAATGAGGCGGTCCTGTGCCTTTGGATATTTTCGGCACAACGCCGGCACTGCAGTAATACTCAGTGATTGTTCTCGGGACCGAGGGTGATATGCCCTACTGATGCTGATCAACTTCTTCCAGTTGGAGTCGTTCATGTGATCATCCAATGTCTCCTGCCGATGCGCTCTTGTCATTGCCTTCGTGCTGCTCGCCACTTTATTCAGCGGTGCCCAGAGCGTTTCCAATATCTCGCCATCCACTCGGCCCACACCCGGTATGTAGTTTGGTGCAAACATCAGCATGCATGCATCTTTATGTCCATGCACATGAAACAGGCTGATCCCTTTGTGCATCACAAGATCCCTGTCCATGTCAAGATACGGGCTCTGTCTTACCTTCTTGCCAAGATGTATCCAATACTGACATATAATGTCATACAGCACGATCACCGTCTTTATCCCACCGAGCCGGGCAAAGGTCTGGCAAAGACTATAGTCCATGTTCATTTGCCTACCGAACAGGTTGTGAGCAAGTAATCATGCATTGGCATTACAACAATGGGCCAATAATTACCTCTCACCCTTCTGGAAGTCTATGACACTGTGAGGGACCCAACAACCATGCCAAGCGCATGCTGATGCGCCAATGCCGGTAGACTCTAGGTTTTGTTGGTTCAGGTCACCGTCTTTGACTGCTCAGTGTTGATTGCAACTTGATTTCTCCTTGATTTCCTTTGCTATTTTCAAGTGGGCATGATATCTTTGCTGTCCGACCAGAAAGGCCATTCCGTCCGAGAGGAAGACATCATCATGAGATTTTCTGCTCTTCAACTTGTTCATTTCGAAGTTGCCATCAAGTGTCGTCGTTCTACTGTAGAGCCATGCATTTTTGTCATCCTGCCAGTTATTGGGGATGTTTATGCCGGGTTGAGGACATGTCGGGCAGAACAGGGCCAGAACTCCGTCGGTCTCTTTGGCACTCTCATGACCGAAACCGTGCCATTTCCGATACTTCAGGTCTCTCCATTGTCGGGAAACTCTCATGAGCTCCTGGTATCGATCCTGCACCCAGATTTATGTATGACCGAGACATATGGACTGAAATATGATATTGAATACATACCTTAAAGGAATCAGGAAAGGCATTGGATGTGATTCTCCTCAGCTTCCGGTAGAAGTTGAAAGCCGCGGTTTTGCATTCCAGATTATCAATACAGAAGTCATTGAGCACTTGGAATGTAAATGCAGTTTTAATCTGTTTAAAGCTGGCTGGAAAGAGGCCCATGGAGAATAGTTGACTGTCGTCGGAAGCATGGCCAAGACACCTACACCATCTGACTGGCAGATGGTGAATCCCGGAATGATCCACAATGCACAGCATGGAGACAGCCTGTTGAGATGTTGCCAGAATGTTGACAGTATCACTGAATGCCCTCAAGGGGTGTGGTGCCTGTACTGGCTCATCACCATCCTCCCAATCTGAGTCTTCATCATGATCAACATCCATATCATCAAAGTCCTCCAGAGGATTGAGCTCAGCTTCAATTGCACAGGGAGCTCCACCATGACCAAGGTAGATCTCCACTCCCACTTCAGCAAGCCAGGCAGGCTTGAAGAATTCACCTGTCCATTGCTCAACACGATGAAATGGGTGTTTGGCATGAGAGGCTCGACAGCAGGCTGTGCATTCTACAGGGCGACCCATACAATCCAGACACCTCCAGACAGCATTATCCATGTGACATGTCTGACAGGCATCAGTCTCTGGTGGTGTAGAGAGTAAGATCAACTCATGAAGATAAGTTGACCTCTTGGGCAACCATTCCCTCAGGATATCATTCTGATTCTAAATATAATTGTTTCACGAGTTACCTTGAGTTTGAATATAACAGGACATGGGTGTACTCACTAAAGACTTGGGCAACTTCAAGGGTTCCATTGGAATGGGTT
>QLPF01006611.1:0-13942 GCA_003314045.1 Hygrophorus pudorinus | reverse complement strand
GGCCACCTTCCCACAAGCATCATCAGCACCACGCTCTCTTGCCCGGGCCCCACGTCCGAAAAAGCCGCCTAGGCTGCTCAGCAGGGCCCCACTGTAGCTTGGTTGCCGAACATAGGCGTATGACCAAGGTGTGATTTGCCCGGATTGACAAATGGAACGTGAAGAGGCGGTCAATGGAGCAGTAGCGTCACTGGCGGAGGCCACCCCCGCCGTGACGAGGATGCTGCTTATGAGTGCAGGCAGCGTCAGGCGCAAGGTGCATGGCATCTGCGAATAGAGGGTTCTGGCGGATCAAGAAGGGACGGGGTGGCAGGGGAATTCGTTGGCGACGAGAACGGCGCTCTCCGCTAGTCCTGCCGTGTAGATGATGGTCTGTTCGCAGTGCGTCAGATTGGTGTCTTTTAAAACGTGAGTACACTCACTTTCGAGAAATGCAACTTTCTACACGCTAGTATGAGGTTCGACTCAAACCAATATCGGTGCAGTCTGCTCTTTCGGGGTGGGGCGGCGTAAACGCAGTGTAGAACCACACGATCTGAGAGACGAGGAAAAGGACGAGGTCAGCCAGCGTACCTCGTGAATTATATCAAGAGTTGACAAGCGGGTGCAGAGCACCATTACGGTCATAGCGAGGCAGCATCGTCACGCAGCTATTTCCCTCCGAGTCGTCGCTGTCTGAGTCTGACGCATCGCCATGAGCTCTTCGTTGAGCGTATTTGGCTACGGTTTTCCATCCGTCCGCTGTCCTGTCCGTAACTTGAAGTTGGCACGTAGACGCTGTAGCCAAACTGACAAACAGCCCGCAAATTGAGTAGTCATCACTGGCACCCCCGCCTCCTGTAGCATTCCGAGCGCTCGAGAGGCTGGGGGTTTTGCCCTCCGGAGAGCTCGACAAGGCACCTCGCGAAACACGTATGGCCGTGTCACTTGATGCGTACACTTCGTCCGCGAGGTATGGCGAGGGAAATATTGTCTGCATGCATACGAACTTGACAGCCGCAGCCTAGGCCAGGCCAAGCCAGTGCCGAGCTCTGGTTGACAGCTTTGGCTCGGCCTGAGGTCTGCAACACCTTGTATCATGTGAGTTCTCCGCGCCCATTTTCATTGGAACGTCGCGTCTGAAGTCATTTTTAGCGCATATACTCGGATAGCCTATTATCGTAATCAAATGTTCACGGTCTAACTATTAGTTGTTTATCAAGGTCTGCGGCATGAAAACGTAGTGAGGCTAGTCAATAGGGTCCCTTCCGTTTCCGATACCTCATCCTTCCTGCGCAAGGGGAAACATGTAAGTGCGTTACATTTCGGTGTATTCACTGAGAGGGCGATTGATTTCTTGTCCTGATCGGTTGTGCGTAGGTTTCTGCCACATGTGCGGATTGTATACAACTTGATATTGCACAGTTATGCATAAATCTCTCGGAGTCAAGGAAGGTACGCACAACAGGTATCATATGTGAGGTTCTCCCTCACGCCGTGACTTCGAGGCATCGCGAAGGGACTTGAACATACGCGACAAGGCGCCAAGCGGTTTCTTTCAACTCCTATTCCGCACAGTGGTTGGGGGGACTACCTCCGTGTTGTACGTGGCGGCTAAGTTGTTTATGCTTAACAATGTGTGAGGATGTTCCGCCCCGAGCACCTTCTTCCGTGTCTCCACTACTCGTATACCAAGCTCCTGCGCCTCCTTCCACCGCCCTTGATCCGAGTACGTCAACGCGAGCTTGTTCATGCTTGTCAAAGTGTGAGGATGTTCCGCCCCAATCACCTTCTTTTGTGTCTCCACCAGTTGTATTCCAAGCTCCTCTGCCTCCTTCCACCGTCCTTGATTCAAGTAAGTCGACATGAGGTTGCTCATGCTTCTTAATGTGTCAGGATGTTCCGCCCCGAGCACCCTCTTTCGTGTCTCCAAGACTTGTACGCCAAGCTCCTCTGCCTCCTTCCACCGTCCCTGATACAAGTAAGTCGACGCGAGGTTGTTCATGCTTGTCAACGTGTGAGGATGTTCCGCCCCGAGCACCCTCTTTTTTATCTCTACTACTTGTATGCCAAGCTGCTCTGCCTCCTTCCACCGTCCTTGATTCCAGTAAGTCGACGCGAGGTTGTTCATGCTTGTCAACATGTGAGGATGATCCGCCCCCAGCACCCTCCTTTGCGTCTCCACCAGTTGTATGCAAAGCTCCTCTGCCTCCTTCCAATGCCCACCATCGCTAAAGGCTAAAGCAAAGCGTGTATATCGCTCCTCGTCGTAAGACATCTGTTTCTCCAACTGGATGGCTTGGATATGTGGAATAAGAGTTCGACGATATGCCAAATCCTCGGTAGTGGAGCTGAAACCCATAGAAGATGATAGTAGGGTGGAGGCAAGAGAAGAGCAGGTTTGACGTTCTTCATTCGGCATACTATCGCGGCTCCAAGGGATGGAAGGAATAGATCCCGGAAATAGCTGTTCTTTTAATCAGCGAGAAAGACAGTAGAATGCGGATGCCTCCCCGCAAGGAAAACGAATCCCAGCGTCCCTTCTGGTCAAGTTGAAGAAGCTGAGGTGGCAAGCTACTGGGCCTCTTCTCTGACGCCTCCGCAGCTCGTTTGATTTTCTCCTCTGAAATGTTTTCATGGTGGAAGAATGCGAATGTTCGTAGAATGAAAATCGCGCTCTCTGCCTCCGGAGAGCCCATCTGTCTAATCTTCGTGAACGATAAATCCCAAGTCCCGTACACCGCACGACCATAACCCGAAGCGCCCCCGAACGTAGGATCCGCCAACAGTTCATGACGGCGTTGACGGTACATAGGCAGATATTCATCAATACTGCAGAGGCCCGCGATCGCAGCTCCAGCTTGATCGACCGCTAACAATAGACTAAGAAGTTCCTTCACGATCGGTTCCGCTGCCTGGCTGGCTTGAGTAGAGGCTTCGATTCGAGCAGACTTGAGCAGCAACGAGATAGCGTCTTCCTCTTCCATATCACTGACCTCGGCGCAATCCGTAGCCGATACCAAACGTCCTAACTGGGGATTTCAGCTTGTAAACAGGATGTTGCCTCGGTCTCCCTTTGGGATATATTTGGCCACTGCATCTGCGTCACTCGCATTGTCGAACACGATCAGCCAATCATGTTTTACAATAGAAAGCCACTGAAGGACGGAGTTGGCGGATGGCTCGACCCGGGCAGCTTGGGCATCTGGATGTGTAGCGATGTCTCGCAAACTCAGCTCCATGGTCTCGTCGGTGGTCGCGTCGACCCAGAAGGCTCGCAAGGATCTTGTTCGGATTATGAGAGGGCATTGCATTGGACATAAAAAACGACGCTCACTGTTTAGACTGGGAAACTTCTTCCAGGAACCTTGCGCATATCTGAGTCTTTCCGACGCCTCCCATGCCGTGAACAAGGAAGTATCTGCTGGGATGGCATGTGTCCCGGGGACCAAAGTGCCGCCGAAGTGTGTCCAGACAAACATCACGTCCAGTGAACAGCTTATTATGACAAGGCATTGGCAAAAACAAGACATGCGGCTCTGTGTTAGCGAACACAGTTTAATACACGTTCAGATCTACAACTAAAAAAAGAGCACGTACGACTGTTGTACGCGTTTCCATGCACTTCGGTCCACACCCCATGCGAAGCGTTGACATTATGGGCACCAGCAAATGACATTGCAGACGAAATACGTTGTGGACTGTGGGAGTGGGGTTGGCTGCCGACAACAGAGCGGCGGTTGGAGCACATACTTGGATTTGACTATCGGCTCCTAATGAACGACCGCCTCGGAGAAATTCTCGACACTGGTAGGGTTCTTTTACAAAAGTGAGCTTGATGTGAATTGGGGGGCAGGCGATGGTTGTAGTGATGGCGCCAACGTTAACGGGAACTGCCTGGCGCCCATATGCTGTTTCTCCGAACTTTCTCGGATACATATCAAGACATAGACCATCATGATTTCAAGTCATGAGCCTGAATAACGCGAAAAATTTGGAAGACAATGCCTACGGGAGTTCAGTGATTTATTCCAGACAGGCGTAACAAAGGGACAGCGCATTAAGATCCTAGTAAGATGGGCCGCCGCCTCCAATGTTGAGCATTGGTTTTAATGACTGCACAGTCAGTCGCACCTTACTACGTGCTCGTTTTCCAATAAATCACTTTGGTACGTTTGTTATTATCTACAGGCTTCCATATTATCATCAACTGGCGTTCGGCTGAACCACGACCACCCAGATTTCTGAGACGGGCACTGATTTCATTGGGCTTGTGACTGCTCGAGACGCCCGTGAAGCTGCAAGACCGTACACGATCTGGGCAAACGTTCAATAAAATCCAACACTTCAATTACTTATGACATACCGCGATCATCCATGAGGTCGTCGTGTACACGTCGCAACTCGCGAGTAGTCTGGGACTTTGTAGTCAGTAACCTGTATCTGATTCGTGTCTTAAACACTCGACCGAAGTCCAGGTTGCCGAGGTTGTCATTACTAAGTTTGAACGAAAACGACGGAGGAACGCGGACGCATTTGCCGTACCCTCCCACCGATGCAGACAAGTCGAAATCGTTAAGCCAGTCATCAGCCGTTCTGGCGTCGCGGACGAGCATCTACCACGCCCAATCGACAGATGGCGCAAAGATAATCACGTTGAGGCTCGTGCTTTCCCAAAACGATCCCTGCATGGATGGCACGCGCACGTTCATCGCATAAGCTCGTTCCAGTTCGTGGTTATTTCTTCGCATTTCCGATATGCTGAGCGTCTGAGATCTGACGGACAAGTTGGATAAATGTTCGTCGAGACATGTCGGAGGTAGGAATACTGCTCACTCAGTAAGGGGCACACATTGGCTAAGCTGAGGGAAAATAGAGACCCTGGGCGACCCGGCTGCTAGTGTAAGCATAATCCTGGTTCGCTGTGAAGGTCACCCCAGGCACCACTTGATCGATTAGTCATAGGCCTCTTAGGCCCATTTTCTTGTAGGCGAAGAATGTACCTAATAGGCCTCCCTCTGATGAGGGAAGCACAGGCTGTAAATAGAATTTTACCTTCTTTGCTTCTCGTCTTCTCCTCCCGTGCTTCCAGTCCTCCCATGCCTCTGGTCCTCCTGTGCCATCCTCCTGTACCGCTCTCCCGCACCTCCCACTGTTCCCCCACCAGCTCAGTCACCCACCAATTGGTGGTGTGCTGACAGAGTGGGGGTATGCGCAGGTGTGCCGGCAGTGCCACGCCCTCCTCTGGTCCTCCCAGGGCTATCCTCATCTGTCCCCTCTGTTCCCACTAGTCGCCCAAAGCTTCCACAGTGAGCTTGCATCTTGCACCTCTGGGCCTCGCATCCCTCCCAAACCTCTGGGCCTCGTGTCCTAAGCCTCTGGGCTTCGCGTCCTGAGCCTCTGGGATTTGCGTCCGGAGCCTCTGGGATTTGCGTCCGGAGCCTCTGGGCCTCCCATCCTGAGCCTCTGGGATTTGTGTCCGGAGCCTCGTGTCCTGAGCCTCCGAGTCTGGGCTTTGCATTCAGAGCCTCTGGGCCTTGTGTCCGAGTCCTGAGCCTCTGGGATTTGCGCCTGGGGCCTCTGGGCTTCATGTCCTGAGCCTCTGGGATTTGCGTCCGTAGCCTCTGGGCCTCATGTCCGAGTCCTAAGCCTCTGGGCTTCGCATCCGCCGAGCCTCGCGTCCTGAGCCTTTGGCTATCCTTCCCAAGCCTTGTCATCCCTCTTAAGCCTCTGGCCATCCACTCCCGAGCCTCTTGTCATCCCCAAGCCTCTGGTCAACTCTCATCATGCCAAGCCTCCGAGCCTTCAGGACCCACATCAGTCTCTCTGCACCTCCTCCTGGGACCCAGAGCCTCCCCACACTTGCCTCTGGAGCCTCTGAGTCTCCTCCCGAACCTCCCAGGACCCTGGTGGTGACTCAGAGGTAGTGCACCGGTGCAGCCTGAGCCTCAGCCTGAGACTCGGAGGTCACAATTACCTAATATATAGTCAACCAATCATATGATAAATAAATCTACCCCCCAACGAAAACATCCACCAATTATGTTACCCTTCGCGTGCTCACATATCTAGTAGATAGAAATCCTCTATAATAGTGCCCCTACATGCTGATGACATGATTTGCCCTGTCAGCCCAGAGAATAAAATTTATTTCTCATATTTGCAGGTCAAGCCCAAGCATTGATTTGGCTTTCACTTGCTGCAGTGCATTTAAGTTGGGTTTATGCCTTTCAAGTTCTCTCGCCACCTAGTACGACTCTAGCATACTGCACAAATATATTGTATTATATATCATAACTTAAGCTAAGCTATAAAAACTTGTGTTCGCGTTCATGAAGTGTTGGTGTCGAGGTCCCAGGCAGGCGATTCCTCACCCCTTGTTCTGGACATCGATGGCTGCCGGTCAGTGTTTCGTCTGTGCTGGCGTTTTCTGACATGCGTGGGTGCTTGCCGTCATTTACTACCTGTGCGCTTGGGCCACACTGATGTGTGCATGGATGGCAGGCTTTCCTGCAACACCGACAGTACTCGCTGTACTGCCGTCTCTGGCGTTCGGTTCATCTGTCCGCTCATGCCCATCCTCCTCGTCAATGTCGCACGCTGGTCCGTCGACTTGCGTTCGCATTGACGAGGTGTTGGTGTCGAGAGGTCCGGGGCAGGCTCTTGTTCTGG
This sequence comes from Hygrophorus pudorinus, assembly GCA_003314045.1. Taxonomy (NCBI): domain Eukaryota; kingdom Fungi; phylum Basidiomycota; class Agaricomycetes; order Agaricales; family Hygrophoraceae; genus Hygrophorus; species Hygrophorus pudorinus. The sequence goes on along the minus strand of QLPF01006611.1, from coordinate 7,291 downwards.
TTGACTGCCAGTCTTGGTGTTTCTGCCACGCCGGTGCTTGCTGACGTGCATGGGTGCTCGCCGTTGTTTGGGACGTGTGCGCTTGGGCTGTCATGCCCTCGTGCTGGTGTTTGACCGGGGTAGCAAGTGAGCTTACCTGCGGCACTGGCTCCTACTCGCTCTCCACCATTTCTTTTCAACCCTTCACCCATTTCCCATCGTCCTGAGATCCCTTGTTGGCGTCCATTCTCGGTCATTCGGCCGTTTATGGTGTTGACGTGGCGCTGCGGGATGGGGATGTGGTGGTTCAGGTGTTGTTATGCTGAGCTGGCATACGCACCTGGCATCGCCCTGTTATGCCTACACCCTACCCTCCCCTCTGATATGACTTTCTCTCCTCACCCCACACTCCACCCCCTCCATGGTCCCTCGTTTGTGTCCAATGTCAGTCACTCGGCCGATTTTGGCGTTGACGTGGCGCTCTGGGGTCTGGGACTTGCGTTGAGGCCGCTTTGCTGGCTCATCGAGCTGGTGCGGCATTTTCGGTTGCTTGGGTTGTGTATCCGAGCTGTTTGGGACAGGTGGACGTGGTTGTTGTGGTGAACGAATGTGGCCCACATGCCTCGTCTTCAAGTTGGGATGTGAGATTTAGGGTGAGGTTGTGGTGGTGTGTAAGGACGGCAGTGGGCGGTGATGGCCAGCCTCGTGTTTGGACGTGAGACGGGCGAGAACGGTGGTCCAGGTGGTGGCTGCTGAGGATGGTGGTATGAAACACCAGCCTCGAGACAGTGGTAGTTGTTTGGTTAGTCAGGTGTTGCCAAACAAACATTGAGAAATCAAGACTTGGAAGTCCTTCCGCACCTTCCGATGCTGAAGCTTAGAAGTGCTCACGCGCTACAGCGCTCTGGATAGTACGGGGCACTCGGATTAATAATTGAAGAAAAATCTAAGAAAAATCGAGCTATTCTTAGATAGAAGCCTCGTCGAAGTCGGGCCTATTAGGCCTATTGTTCCCTTACAAGAAAACCTATCTAATAGGGCTTACGAGGCTCTCAAAAGTGGTGCCTAAGGTGGTGACTGTCTTGAGAGTAATTGGAAGACTTTGGACAACAATGCCAAACAACGCCGATTTCGGAAAGAGTGCTACAGGACTATGGTTGGGGGATCTATATAACCCCTCGGGTCGAAATATCGTCTGATTCTACTCCACAGGCACGGAGTTTGCTAACCATACACTCTGGCGGAGAAGCGGCGGATTTTACAAGTATATTCAAACCGTAGAAATGGAAAGAACCGGGCGTTCAAAGTAGACAAAAGGGAAAGGAACGTAGAGGCCAAAACTTTTTTTATTTTTTATTTTGTGACTATGAATACACCGGTAGCGAGTGCCTTCAGCCTTATAAGAACAGCTGTCACTCACGAGGATCTTCACGTTCACCTTGCAGGCAAGTTACTACTACACGGGATGTACATGGTCTAATCTATCATCTGTGAGGCCTGAAATATCCAGCACCCATCTCCACCGTCCAATCGTTGCGTCCATTCCCGCCGTACAAGCTCGCAAGAGCTTTCCAGCACACTCCTATCCAACAACACGTATTTCCCTCCCTTCACGTCCTCACTCAACCGCGCCAACTTCATCATCATCGGACTTTCCATTTTGTACCACACCCTGTGCTTGCTCGAGGGATATGGCACTGCGCCAGGTTGCACCAGGAGACACTGTATATCAGGCGGCAACCTCGACGCAAACAAAGCGTGCGGGTCGTGGCTTCCGGTCAGTGCTTCCTCCAGTTCCTCGACGAACGACAAGGCCATGCAGAGACCCGACACGCGCAAATGCGTGAGATTTGGGCACGCGGCGTCGAGGTTGCCTATCTGCAGCAACCCGTGTGGGTTCCGGTTACCGCCAAGGTGCAAACGCTCGAGGCGAGGCATGCCCCGCGGTAAGTGGGGAAAGGGGTAGTGCCCGACGACCGTCAGCTCGAAAAGACGAGGGAACGTGAAGGTGAATAGGCTGGCGATGAGCGACGTGCTGTTGGAGGGACACAAGGCACAGAAGGTGAGTGTTTCGAGTGTCGGAGCCGCCAGGCGTAATATGTGGGTTATATTGGTTCTTTGTAGCTCGCAGATATTTTTTCCGAGCTGGTAGTCATTCCGGCGGTACGACTGGACTGAGAGGAACAGGTGGCGTATTGGACGGACGTGAGGGGGGCAGTTTCGGAGTCGGGAACCGAGCTCGAGGATCTGGTCGATACCAGAGATAGCGATGGTAACGAAAGGGTTGAGACAGACGAGAGAAATATTTTGATAATTGGGATAGCGAACGGGCTGTCCTGCCTTCGTCTGTGCATGCGAGTTCACAGATGTACGAGTGCAGTTCTGTTGGGCAGGTATTCATGGCCTGTACCGATGGTATGCGCTAGAAAGGTCAATGACCCATGGAGGGCTGCACTAATCACCTTCGCGCGAAAGTGATGACTCAGAGTTGCGGCTCGGGGCCAAACTCAGAGCACAGGTGCTAGGACAGGCAAAGTCTAATCACGAAAAGTTCGAATATAGAAACACAGTACCGAGAAAAAAGGGGTGGGCAGGGAGTGGTCCGTGAGAAAGAAGGAAATGAGGAGGGGCAAACTGGTTACGATAAAATCGTACTGAAAGAAAGCAAGTATTTAAGGAAATAACAAACAGGAGAGAAAGAGGAGTCGAGATAGGAGAAAGGTGCAATGTCTAAGACACGCTAGGGATGAGTGACCCGCCATTAGCCTTATCAAAAATATTCATTTTAAATTCGATTAATATTAAAATAATCATCTACATATATTCCCATAGACATGTCTGCAGGACAACGCTATCAGAAATAAGAAGAGTTCGCAGACGAGGATGGGCAAAATCGCCGTCAGACAGACCACGGTGATATACCGCGACACCAGAATTGTGGAGATAACGCGAGCGGCATAGATGCCAAGGGTTTGGAGAGAGCGGCTGTGGTATCACCTATCATGGATGAACCGGACATGATGCACTGGCATGACTCGGATGTCGCGACCAAAGCGTCCGGTAGAGTTGATCAGCTTGAAGCATTGAGAGATCAGAGAGACGGTGAACCATAAATCTGAGAAGAGGTAACTCGGAGAGGACCGTGACGCACCGCCATAGACGACATCAACCGACGTACCTGCGGTGTAATGTAACCTGTTGGAATGAAGTCAGACTTGGATTCCAGCAAGATCATCGTCGGTGCGCACCAATCATGATCGGTTCCCATGTCGCTGTAACCGCTCCACTTGCTCTATATCAGTATATTTAGTATGTTCAGTTCTGTACGTACCGTTTACCCTTTTCACTAGGCTCATTGTATTTACCCTACGTAGTATAAACGAGCGCATTAGATACCTGAGCGTAACGCATCCCGCGTATACGTAGTCAGGCAGCCCGCTAACAGGTACCGTGAGACCCATCGACCCACTACCCCCCGATGATGATGATGATTGCCACCAACTTCTAGTAGAAGCAAACATGTTTTGAATATTTGTAACGCCCAATGTAGGAGCCTGAGCGTATTTGGCCGGGCACGGTCAACTGGCAGATACTCGAGCTATATCGGTTCTGATGAATAGCCTGCCACTGTGGGCTCAACGTTAAACGTTAGTGAAATGCCACAGTATAATATCACTCGGAAGATCCAAGGATCTCCACAGTGCCGACATAATGAAAGAACCTCACTGGCGAGATGCACTAGGTCCAGACTCCAGAGGTACCATACTAGTATTTTTTATAGTCCAACTTGAAGTGCGCGACTCGAATTAGACTGGCCGGGCCGCCGCATCAGCAAAAAAAACTGCAGCTTGAGGCTTGTCACCGTGACCATGACTACTCGACTGGCATTGCTCCGGGTGGGCTTTTTAAGCATGGTCACACACGCGCTGGGCAATTAGTCGTCTCGCCAACTTGGCGATCCATATATCATGTTATTCCGCCGAGTCCGACCTTCGAACTCCTTGTATAATTATCCTGACAGAAAACCTGGCTGTTTACTACGGTCTCCTCACTCAACTTGAACGGCGAGCGTCCTCACCTCCGAGCGCCCTCGTCCATTACACTGGCATGTCCAAATCACCGACAATCGATGACACCACCGTAAATTTCAACGAACCCTTTCTTTTCGCACTTGAAGTATCGCGGTATATCTTAGTGGGGTGTCTGACGGCGAGTTTGCCATACTTGGCCTATGACCTTTCATTTCTGACAGTGCTTATCCCCCAGGCATGTCTATGGGAATGGCTTCTCGCCATTCACAACGAATTTGAAATGATTCGTCGCGACCGCCGATATTTTTTGACCGGGCTTTATTTTGTGGTTCGGTGAGTTTACTACTACTAGTCTCAGAATCGTAAAGCAAGTCGTTTACTGTACCCTTGCTACAGCATCTGTCCCATCGTATTTCTCTCCGTCTGCCTACTCTTGTCAGGTGCTTAGTTTGCATGTCCAAATTTTCCACAGAGTTGACAAGTTTTTTTGTTTTGTTCGCAGAGGGCGAGAAGACCTCTTCTGCCAGGGCGGTCATATGCATAACGTCGGTCCTGAGCATTGTAATAGTGCCCGCTGCCTCTGCCTTGTTCTTCCTTCGTCTCCGGGCCGTTTACTTGCACAACAAATACGTCACGGCATTTTTCGCTTTCTCCTGGCTGGTCTTACTAGCCGAGTTCGTATACGGCTACACCAATGGTTTGATACGATGTGTAGACGTCCATACTCCGATCCGCAGCTTTTCCATCAACCAAAAGGATGCATATGGATTTGTCGCCGCGGCTACATACGACACACTCATGTATCTGTCGATCTCGTGGCGGCTCGCGTCATTCACCCACTTCGATAGGTGGCAAGATCGTCTGAAGTCCTTCTTCACAGGCGGTGGGCTGGGCTGGGTATCGAAGGCCTTGCTGCAGAGTGGCCAATTGTATTATTTGTGAGTTTTCGGTCGCACTAACACTAACCGGAATCTAACATACTAGTAACTTCAAGTGTAGTGAGCAGCTCCACCATGGCTACCATATTATTCGTGTTCTGTGTGCCGGACGGCTCGATGTGGAGGGGCATTCCTCTGCCGATAAACGTCACTGTAGCGAGCGTCATGGCATGTCGAGTTTACCGAGAGCTCAAGCTAGGCCTTGATGTTGGCCCAACGAACAATAGCGCGTTCTCGAGTATTATTTTCAGGGGTGTGCCGCACCATGTGGGGCACGACATCGAGTTAGAGCGGTGTGGCCCACAAGATCGTTCGGAGGGAAACTTCGATCGTAGAGGATCTGATTTTGGGACGCGGGAATAATGGCGTTTGTTGGACCATCACAATTCTAGCGGAACAATTGTCCACATCATTTGTCTTTTGCAGTTCCTTAGACCACTGTTATGACGGGGAGCTACTATGTGAGTGTCGGCTTGGGCTGCCACAATACTCTGGGTCTAAGATGTAGACCTGGCGCGCTCCAATGTTCCACAGACCCATTTATGTTGGATGACATTACGCAGAGTGAGACTATCTAGATGCCCAAGATCCTTAGGGAAAACGACTAACAAACTCGATGAATAATTTCTGCGAACTGTCCACTCTGCAGTAAGACTTTCGAGAGCCACCCGGGTCCGTCGCCTGTGACGAAGGATCGCACACGGTCTTGCCACCTGTCGAAGTGTGCGAAGGACGCGAGCTGCCACGACATCGTAACATACAAAAATGTATCATATGTCGCCGTGGCGATATATCCATACGCATCGGCACGGTGGAGGGTGAAGCACTGGGTCGAAATATGGTCATCCAGACATTGCTGTATACCTCTGCTGTTGTCCAATGTGAAGATGACTAGTATGACTAGCCAGCAGAAACCGAAAAACGCCTTGACGTAGCTGTTGTACAGATATACAGCCCGGAGACGAACGAAGAACAGGGTAGAAGCAGCTGGTATCATTACGACGTTGAGGGACGCTATGATTAATATTGACGTCTTGGCAGAAGTGGCCCTCTGGCTGTCTGCGAACAAAAACAAAAACGTTAAACCCCGTCGATAGGCTGTATATGCGAAAAGCACCTGTCAAGTGTAAAGAAGCGGAGAGAAAAACGATGGGACAGACGCTGCAGCAAACTATAGTGAACGATTCGCCTTGGACCATTATGAGATATACTGATAACTCACCGAACTATACAATACAGCCCGGCTATCGGCGGTCATGACGAACCATTTCCAATTCGTCGGAAACGGCGATAATCCACTCCCATAGACATGTCTGCAGGATAACGCTATCAGAAATAAGAAGAGACCGTGGACGAGGATGGCAAACTCGCCGTCAGACAGACCACGGTGATATACCGCGACACCAGAATTGTGGAAATAACACCGAGTGGGATGGATGCCAAGGGTTTGGAGAGAGCGGCTGTGGTATCACCTATCATGGATGAACCGGACATGATGTCGACCAAAGCGTCCGGCAGAGTTGATCAGCTTGAAGCGTTGAGAGGTCAGAGAGACGGAGAACTATCGTTACACATAAATCTGAGAAGAAGCAACTCCGAATGCAATCGAAGGACCGCGACGCACCGCCATAGCCGACATGATCGAACTCCAACCAACGTACCTGCAGTATGTATATATTACTGTAATGTGACCATGACAATAGACGGGTCCTGGAATGCTGCGTAGTTCGTCAAACTTGAAGCTTGTAGCGCAGAACGGTTGGCCTGGATGATCATATGAGTCGACTCGTGCCCTCAGCAGTCCCGTTTAGTACGCATGCCAGTGCCAGATGCCAGTGCCAGGCAGCCCGCTAACAGGTAGCGTGAGTGCCAAAACGCGATGATGATGATAATTGCCACTAACTGCCAGTAGAAGCAAACATGTTGAATCTTTGTAACGCCCAATTTAGGTGCCTGAGCGTATTTGGCCGGGCACGGTCGACTGGCAGATACTCGAGCTATATCGGTTCTGATATAGGTGGGATGATCATGATGAATAGCCTGCCACTGGCAGTGGGCTCAACGCTAAATGTCAGCAAAATGCCACAGTATACTGTAACTTGAATATCACTCGGGAGATCCAAGGATCTCCGAAGTGCCGACTCGGACATAATCACTGGCGAGATGCACCCCAGAAGCCTAGATCCAGAGGTACCATATTTTTTGGTCCGTGGCGTTGGATTAATCAACAACGCTACCCGCCGCGCGCTAAGATGGTGCCCCATTTGAGACGGGCCCAATACTCGTGTATGGGATACGTGACGAATGGACTGCAATGTTAAAATAATACTGCATAAAACACCG